>JANHGN010020367.1:0-25665 GCA_024605025.1 Megaceryle maxima | reverse complement strand
ACATAAAAAACAGCAGTAAGTATGAAAAGTGTATGTGGACCATACCCCATCATTCACTCGGGACATGAAACTCCAGGTAAGTTTCACCCTTTTCTTTAAAGGTGTAACAGGCTAAGGGGCTTTGTATTGAAGGTGAAGAGCTAGAGCATAAAAACCATCAGCTGAAGTTTTGGCCCATAACACAGGGACATCTAGGGCCATGAGGAAACATTTAAGGGAAGCTCAGGTTTGGCAACACTGAAATTTGCATTATTAGACTTGAAAGTTAATGTGCCATTAATCTTACACAGAGGCAGGCAAATCCATCAGCACTGTTGTTTTCAGAGTGTCTGCCCACTAAGGCAAACAATGCATCATTTACACTTGGTTTACATTTATAGTTGGGAAGAAAGCCATGCAAAGGACTAGGAGGGAAAAAAAACCCCAAACCCAGAATGTTTTAAATGTAAATTTGAATTTCACAGTAATGCATATATTTGTCTGCAAATTCCACATCTGCTAAATCACACAAAAGCTGGGTGCCTGTAATAAAAAATAATAAACGTGTCTCTGCTTTTCCTTTCCCTACTTTAAAATTACCTTTAAGCCTCCCTTTCACTTAAGTGCTGCAAACTGGAAACTTTAGAAATGAAAGCAGCTGGTGTTTCCCTTCCCTCTCCAAGTTCAAGTTGATTAAATTCAGTCACAGTAAAATATAAATGGCCAAAAAAATAAAAAACCCAACCCAAATTCAAAAAACAACCAAGAAATCCAACCAAATCAACCTCAAAAAATATTTCCCTCCTCCTCAAGAACTTTCAGTTATGTTCAAACCAGGAAATATCAGTAATGGGTATAAACAACATATAAATTTTAAAGCTGGAGTCTCTTTAGCTTCAGACTATGAGATTTAAAAACTGACCTACTTTATGTAATACTCCCACAGCTGAGTCATCACAGTATCAACTGGTCTCTATCAGCTGCAGGGTATGATCATCACTCAAAACCAAATCAAGTATCCACACTGAAATGCCTCTTTTCTTTTATGATTATGTTTAAAATATACTGTTAATCTAGCAGTCCAGACTGGGGAGGGAGAAAATCCTGAAGTAAGTTTAAACAGCATAAAGCAGTCCCTGTATAGCAGATGCTGTGCCTCGTAGCAAGAGCCTGTAAGCTACAGGATAGAATATTGGACGCGGCTGCAAAAATACAGATTAGTTCCATCTCTGCCACCGTTACAGTAGGTAGCTTCAGGCTAGAAATTTAGACTTCTTTCTGTTTCATCAAACAATAAAATGGAGGGAATGCTACTGCCTTACAGACCCAGCTGATGTTTATACCACACTTTAGCATATGCATAACGTTAGCTGCTATTTTACATCAACAGAAAAGGAAAGGGTAATATATTTTTAATAGTGGCTTAGTAGGCCTCATAAGAGAAGGTGAAAGCATTTAATGAACATTAGAAACTCTTCACAGGGGCCTTGATTCATTATAATTCACTCTGGACACATCTCACAGACTCCTGGCTCACAGTTCATCAGAGCGAGCACAAGTCCATTAGTACCTCGGGGCAAAGCATTTGTTGGTAGTAAAAAGTAAATATTCCTTTTAAAGAAAAAGTATTTTAATTACTAATTTCTAGTTATGCAACATCCTACAGCCACTTACAACATAATGTTGCAGTCTTGAGAGTCCAGGAGGAGGTTAAGAGGACCCAGACTCAGATCTCAAGTGCAGCTGACATCCTTACACCCTTAGCTGAAGTTAGACATGAAAAACAAACAACAACAAAAACCCCAAAATTTGAGCATACTGTGCTGCTGGGATTATTACTGAAAGCCTGAAAAAGGCCCAGAAAGCTCCAGAAGGTTATTTGAAACAAGATGCAATGCACACTGAATACCACTTCTGCTGCAACTAGTGTATTTACATTATTTCTTGTAGGAAGTGGTCAAACTTAAAGCATGCTGTCAGTTGTGGGGCTGGGAGAGGGAAATGAGGAAACTCCTGCAAGAAAGAAAGAAAGAAAGAAAAAAAAAAAAAAAAAGGCAGGGCAACAGGGTCGGGCTGAAGCCCTGGGGTGCCCAGGGCCAGGCCCCTGAACACAAACATCCCTTACTCGGGAGGAGCTGGTGCTGCGTGGTCGTCGTACCCCCAAAACTCCCCGAGCCCGCTCCAAGCACAGCGAAGCAGAGAGCATTGTTTCCAAGGCCGCAGCTCACAGGAGCTCTCCTCAGATGTCTGCAGCACACTAATCCTGGCCAGGCCTCGCCGGCCCGCTGTCTGAGGGGCTTACCAGGCTGTCCGTAGGTGAAGCGTGTCACCTCATGGCAGACTACAGCACTTTTACTTCTGCAAGGACAAGGAAACAAATCACACGAGGCAACAGCAGTGACATTACTCCTTAATTATATTTTGCCATCTGCTACCATGGCAGAACTGTGCAGGTATTTTCAGACAGCAATCCAGGTCTGGTATTCCGAGACCTAAACCAGCAAGAACAGAAGATTTGCTATTCAGCATCAGAAAAAGGGGCAGAAAAATGCACCTGTGAAATTACGCTTAAGACTTCAAAGCTTTTCATTTAAGAACTATTAATTCCAAGCGCATACTGAACGCAGTCTGGTTTCTCGGCTGATGCTTTACAAAGCTGTCAGTTTTCTGCGGCTTGAGCCAAAAGGCAATATTTGATATGTAAAGATGTTTGAGAAGGAGGAGGGTAGAGTGAGAAGAAAGATTTGTATGAGTCAGCCATAGTTCTTTTTAAAATTAAGCGATAGCGTTTTTAAAGCCATGGGAAAAAAAGAGAAGCACACATGGATTTCCTCGTTCCTGGGTTACCAGTCACAAAAGAAAACACTCTCAAAAGTTTAAGAGAACTTTTAATGACGACCACTTACAGAGTTGGGGAGCCAAGTCCTGCAAGAGCAGCCTGCAAAGCGCAGGCTTTACTCCATTGTTCTCACCACCTTTCTGTTTTCACAATTCATTTCACAAATCCCGAAAAGCAGCAGCCTAAACAAGGCTCTGCTCCCAACACAACACGCAGCGCTACGAGGAGCGGGGCCACCAAAGGAGCGCTCGGTGCCTGCGGAGCAGGGGACACTCGGCTGGACCCTTCACTCCCCACGGTGGGACATCATCCCTGGCACAGCCCTCACCTCAGGGCTAGGAGCCCCAGGAGCCCCACAGCCGGGCAGCAGGGCCCGACCCTCGGCGGACCGCGGTTCCTCTCCGGCTCAGCAGCGGGGCAGGGAGGCCGGCGACCGGCCCTGCTTACGCCACGGGGCCGGTGAAGCGAGGCCTGCCTCAGCCGCTGCCACCTTCTGGCACCGCCTCTCCCGGGTCACCTGCGGCGATGCCCAGGCCGAAGGCCGGTCCTAGGGGCGCGGGGTGCCACGGTGAGGCCGGGCCTAAGAGGACGGCTGGAAGAGGACGGGGGGAGGCGAGTTAAATGGCCCCCGACCCAGGACGATAGTCCCCCACGGAGGCCGGGACGAAGCTGCAGCCCCGACCCGGGGGCGGGCGATCACACCTGCAGCCGCACAGGCGGACAACAAAAGGCCCGGCTCGCACCGGCGACGAAGCGGCGGTGGCCGCGGCCCAGCCTGCTCCGCCGGGGCTGCCGCAGCGCCCGAAGGTCACGGGCAGGAGGAAACGTGTCGCGCGTGCGGCCACGCCGCGTCCCCCCCGCCTCCGCCCCGGCGGGGAGACGTGACCGGCCCTCCCCTCCTCGTGGGGCGGCGGCTGACCAACCTCCACCCACCCCGAAACCGGCAGGGCCGGACCGGGCGGCCCCGCACCTGTTCACCTGGCCCGGCGCCGAGCCGGGCCGGGCCGAGCCGGGCCGGGCCGCCCCCCCCCCCGCAGCGCCGCCGAACGCTGCCCCCGGGGCCTTCCCCCGCCCCCGCCCCGCCTCGGCTCTGACGTCACGCCAGGGGCGAGGGGGGGGGGGCGAAACGGAGAGGGGGTCCCATTTGTGTTAGACACACCTGACCAGCGCACTATGAGCACCAGCTGTCCCATGAAAAGCATTTCAGTATCTGGTTTATTCTATGAAGTGCAGTGGGTGTATCTACTTTTGAGCAGTGGAAAGTTTTTGGGCTAAGTCTAGTATGTGTGCAGAGGGAAATTTTAGGTCAGTATGGCATTTCATTAATTCAATCCATACAATTCTAACCATAAGAACAAGGTATTATTTGTCAGCTTACCTGCCCAAGACAGATTTTTCAGAAGAACCCACACTAGTTATAACCAAAACTCAGATTTTCAGAAATGTCACAGCATCTGGCATGGTTAGGGATAAGTACTTCAGACTGTTTTCTCTACATGCAAGTGCCCTGAAAAGTTAGGTTCTTGAAAAGAAAAAAAAAAAAAAAAAAAAGCGCTCAATCCTTAGCTTGAAAAACACACATTAAAAAATGAAATACACATTGCACGTACCAGGAAGGGATGTATTCTTCTACTACATCTTGTAGAAATTGTGATGGTTAAAGTAAAAAGAACAAAGGACTTTTAACAATAACTTCAGATGGTTTATGTATGCTACTATGAGTCATTGGAGCATGACTGAGGTGTACAGAGAGACAAGATGAGCAATGGTACCAGTAGCTTAACCCCAGTGTATCACATAACCGACCTTTTAACCTAGTTTTGTCTATTTCAATGCAAACTGCTCATCCCAAGCACCCTCTGCATTTGCTTAGGGTAGAAACAGTGGCAGAGCCAGAATAAACCTCTTCAGGGCCCACTAACTCAGCTCTGGAAAATGAGGACACTTGGGCAGGTAGCTACACTGATCTCTATGATACTACTCAAGAACTGCTGGCAGTACACTGACTTCTGGTTACAAGTTACCTCACAACATGATCTAAATCACAGTTGCTATCTCACTTGCTGTAAAAGAGAAATGAAGAATTTACATAACTGAATATATATCTATATATTTAAAAAAAAAAAAAAGTAGATTTTAAAGCATATTTGGGGAATGCATTTGAAAGATGTACCAGGAAAAAAAATGGTGCTACATTTAAAATTAGAGTCTAATTTTCTTTTTCAAAGTTTGACAAGATTAGTGACTGTGACATAGACAGCCACTTGCTAAAAGAAAGCATGTAAGCTCTAAAGAATCCATCAAAAAACACTGATTGCTTAGCATCAAAACAGTCTATAGGTAAGAGATATGTCTTTAGGGATCATTAATATGTGGTATTTAAAAAAAAAAAAACCAACATGGTTTTGAAGATTATACTTCAATTATGATACACTGGCAGTATTTGGTTTTCCTCTGTTTTCAGACCTTTCAAAAAATTTAGATGGAATGTCATAGGCCATGACCAACAGTAAATCAAGCATATCAGCTTAGACCTTAGGAGAGTACTAGGGTGGCAGCACTTGCACATTCTACAAATGAAGCCTTGAGAGCTTTCTGTGCCAAAGGTGATGTCACAAAGTATGAAGGGATTTCTGAAAACAATATTTATCAAACAACAAAAAAAGTTACTTCTGGAAGTCACTTGGCAAAACAGCCCATGATATCACCACATTCCAGGCTTCTTATACTAACCGAGCTGGAAGCATTTAAGTTCGTGAACTCTCATAGCCACTCCTAGCACAGTTATTCTAACTGGGGCCACAAAGTGCTTTTCAAAATGTTCCAAACAATCTTGAAGTGAACGTGTGCTTCTCTTTGTGAAGGAATAGCTTCTTCTTACTGCCATCTCCCAGTAACATGATTTCTCTGTTCCATACTACATATTATAATAGATGAAGTTGCAGCTTTTTCAGATGTTTCAATGAACATAGTGGGGATGCAGTGACTACAGCTTCACTGAGTTGTGGTTGTTCAGCTGCAAGGTAGCTTGCATGTCAAGAACAAAACAAATAGCAGAGGAAAAGGAAGAAGATGATGTTACCTTGTAGACATAGCAGTAGCAAAATATCGATTAAATATATAATTTAATCACCATATGCATGTTAATTGTATTTACAAGGCAAGTACATTTGAAATGTACTTGTTTAACACCACACAAAAAATTACACACAATTTCCCATTCCATTTTTTCAGACATACCTACTTCGGGTGAAGAAAGAATTTACTGTTGCATCACTACATTTGACTAGGCAAAATATGATCTTACTGACCTGATGAATAACTTATAAGAATGATCTACAGAACTACTTTGCAAAACTTGTAAACAGTTACTGAAACCAGAAATTACTAATTTTTCCAAAAGTTGAGATAAGTTAGAAGGGCTGACACTCAGAAGTTTTCTATCAAAACTCTCATACTCTGCAAACTCCTTGAACTTCATGTGAAACTATTGTCTTGTAATTTTTCAGCATACGCCATTATTTTAGCTGAAGAACTTTTACAGAAGCTCTTCAGAGGAGGTATAGGTACCCAACCACATTGTAGCATTTAGAACAAAGACAAGCAAGTTCTAACACAGTCATAACATATGAAACACAACTCTCCAGTACCAGCACTGCCTTCAATTTTCAAAATTAAAAATGTATCTGCACTTATGTGCAAGCAGATTAGGATTAGAAGTAAAAATAAAGCCTGACACTACTCAGTGACATGCCTTCATGCCAACAACTATCTGCAGATATGGGAAGTGCAAGATACAATCAGTAAACATAGAATCATGGAATAGTTTGGGTTGGAAAGGACCTTTAAAGGTCATCTAGCCCAACATGTATGATTTTCCTCAGTTGCCAGAGGAAACAGATGATTTTCCTCTGTTGCATTGGTCAAGACCAATGCAACGTGATGTCATTTAAAAAATCCAAATGTTCTGTTTCATTCTGGGAGAGAGCCATAAGTAGGACTGGAGAATTTACTATTGCTGAGGTACAGTAGAGAGCTACAGGAGGAAAATAAGTTTCTAATTCAACCTGACCTTTAAAAATACCTGTCTACTGCAAGAGGAAGGGATCCTTCATCCAGTTCTGAAATCACCAGCATCCTAAAAAGCAATGTTCGTTATACTGAAATCTCTATCATAGTGGGAAGCAGCAGGCACAAAGAAATATTAACAGGGCCAGGTGGCAAATCCAAATGGGCTGTGAAGAAGTGTGGAACAGCCTAGGTCACTTAAGATCAAAAAAAACCTGCAGCAGAGCAAAACTTCATCTTAAAACAGTACAGCAAATTAACAGGAATTCAAGAAGTTAACTCTTTGAGGAGGGACTGAAGTATCTTGAAATTGCCTTGGAAAACAGCTTCTCTCTCACTACTGCTTAAAAGGAGGGGTGTGGGGAAAGAGGGTTATTTTAAGTCTAATAAATACTCAGATTACCCTTTGTCACCCTCAGTGCATTATTGAATGTGTCTTCCTAACCCCTGGCCCTCTTCCTGCACAGATATTCTTTAGCCTAGGCTCCTTGTCCAGTCCAGTCCTGGCACATCTTTATTTGATCCCTCTCTCTTTCGAACAGTGCTTCCTTTTTGGGCAAACGTCTGACTTAACTCTCTGAAATTACTTTTTTTTGTTATTATTATTATGGATTTTTCTCTTTAAAATTACCTAATTGGTGAATTTATAAAATGGTTTTACCATTCTTGAATGCAGATAAATCTGATACAGGATATTGTAACTGAATGTATTATTTTGTTCCTTCTTTATCTTCCACTCCCTCAGTAGAGATAAAGTTATTTCCCTAATTGTTCTCTGTACTTAAATACCTGTTGAAGTTTAATTGAAAATAGAAGATGCTTTGGGATACATGCTTCAAATGCAATTGCTTATTTTCACATTATTATCCTTAAACAGAATTACTTAAAATAAGGAATAGGAAAATAGCCTGAATTTCACACACTTCTCTAGGTCATCTCAGTAGCATCTATTAGTCAGTGTATTACGACCTGGTTCAGGTACAGAAATAGGCAAATAGGAGGCTGACCATACCTATGCCTATATGTAAAATGAAAGTAGAGGGCCAAGAGTTTCAAAGCTGAATTTAAGAAGAGTAGCTCCATAAACCTTGAATGCTCACACGGAAAATTTTCTGTCTTCATTACACTCTCAAAGTAAGGAACTGTCCCATGCTAATGAAGGATTTATTTTCTTCTTTTACACTCTCAGTCTCCTCTACTGGGTCTTTTGCAAGTTTTTAAACAGATAAGTGGCCTGTATAATACCTAATGCTGAGAAAAGGGAAAGAGCAGAAACAGAGAGGCAGGAGTGCAAAAGGAAGAGCCAGACAAACCTTCTTGGAGACAGCACATTCTTAGATCACTTTAAACTGATTGTGAAACCACAGCCATGAGAGTGAGCAGCAGTCAGGACTTTTGCAATGTACCAGTTAGAAGACCTGAAAAGGAGCTAATTAAAGAAAATGAAGCACTTGGTAACAGAGGGATCTACCCACAATTTTGAGAGAGAGCTTTGATGGCAGATTCTTGGTTTAAATATTGCTTCTACTTTTTGATGTGATTTTTTTTTTTTTTTTTTAATAACTACATCAAAGTTCCCAATGCTTTGCTCTCCTAAGTTACTCAAGTGCTTTTGGAGTCTCCTCCACAGAGCATTTTTACCTGAACTAGTTTTCTTAAGCCACACCTTGCACAAAACTAGACTTAGAGAAAGCTTCACATATAATTTTTTTCTTCTCAAGGATAAAAAGGAAATAGAAAAACTGGTTCTGATTCAACCTTCTCATTTGAGTTCTGTAAGAAAACTGTGTGAGCTCAAAAAACCCTACTAACAAAATAAGCACATGTGTAGCTTTTTATTATTCTTTGTCCAGTATCCTACCTTTCATTTATCTCTACTATAATTCAACCATAATTGCACTCCTTACTCCTTTTGTTTATAGAGACTCAATAGAATTTTCTTAAAAACCTATTTTGTTACCACTTAGTAAACAGACGACTTTTACCAGGTCATTTTACTTCCCATCTCTATTACCATTTTAGCTCTCTTGTCTCTCGCTTCATGTTTCTTAATTCATTTCTAAAAAGAAAGTATCGATATTGAAAAGTATTTGGAAGATACATTTACCTGTGTTTTATTTGAACAGTTATGATAGTTAATTAAAAATTCCAGAGAAAGACTAAGTATCTGCTCCAAAGAATAGAGCAGTCTGTGTTATCAATCTTCCTTTGCAATGAAAACAATTCATCTTCACACAGATAAATGGCCATTTATATATGATCGGTAAAAAAAAGTGCTGGTTTGCATTTTCTCAGGAGTATTACCTGTAATTTTTTTAAAGTGTCCTTTTTCATTTGAAAACCTCAGAGTACATTGCAGGAATGTGGGAGCTTGAAGTCATCTCATTGTAATACTGAGGTACATACTCTGATGAATGGGTAATATGAAGAAGAGACTGAACTTCTCAATATGAAATAATCAAGCTCAATAGTACATTTAATGAAGATCAGAAAGGATGTTACACCTTTACAAGTGATACAGAAATTGTACTTTTAGAAGTATTTGACATGATCATATGATACCTAAATGAACATAGTAAGTTTGGATGTAGAGAAGAAATACTAACCACTGCGACAGATTGTAAGAAATTACATTCTTCTTTTAGCATGATAAGGTAAGTGCATAATATAGCTGAGAATCTCACTAATTAGCTTATGTTTTTTTCTTTAAGAAACTTAAAGAACATAGTAAAGATACAGAATGTCTACAAGGCATTTCTTGGTATAGGAAAAGAAGAAAAGCATTAACAAAACAAGACTCATATTTCCAGTTAGGTGGCCATATGTTCCTTTAGTTCACAAAGTTCACAACTCGTTTTTGTTGGCAAATCAACAACAAACTTCTACCCTTCTATTGGCATTCACTTGAATTTGTGCCAATGCATTAAAGCATTTTTTCCCTGAAAACACATCACCAGCATAATTTACTACTCCCCCTGAAAATACTTACAGCACAACATTACATGCATACTTTGACAATTGTACTTTTGGAAAACATAAGTTTCTGTAGCAGTTAGACAATAAAAAGCTTTTTCCTGCCAGAAAGATACTGTTTTAAATATGTGCTACTGACTAAGAACAGACAGACCTAAACAAGAACCTTCCTTAAGTTAATGTTAATTTCTTGTCTTTATAATAATGAAAGGTTTTACTGTATGTAGCTACAAGTCTAAGTAAACACATTGTCATCTAACCTTGTAATTTCAAGCCCTCAAAAACTCAATACACCAGTGTTTGAAAATTCTCTTCACTATAACCTACAATCAGAAAAGTAGAAACGCCGTTTTTGTAACACTTTCTTATGCCAGAGTTTCTTTTCTTGATATCTCAAACTCATAATTCCTTTAGCCAAAATTTAACCTTGCTTTAAAAAGCAAGGTTAACATTTTTGTAGATCATTGTCATCAAGGAACACAAGAAAAGTTAGATGATTAAAAAAACCAAAACCGAACTATGATTAATACCAGAACATTTTCCACAGTTCTGTGCTGTTAAAGACACTTTAATTTTGCTCCATAAATAATATGCAAAATGGCATGTGCAAAAGAGAAAAAAAGATGGGATCTGCAGAAAATGCAAGTTGACAGAACATTACAACAAACATGACAAGCACTGTGTTTATATGTCCATAATCACTTGAAGCAAATGAAGGTAAGATCTGTTAATTTGTTATTTGAGACTAACGGATTTTAAGCCAGGGAAGATTAAAGTCGATTATCAGAATATCTCACTGATTGACAAACATACATTCACAGATCTCATACTCAGTATCAGTGAGGATTACTAAATTTATATACTCCAATAATCAAAGGAAAACATACATGACCCCAAACCTATTTCCTATTTGTGATTTGGACTTTGAGGATTGTATTTGAACAAAAGCTGTCTTTGCATGGGTTGCTGTGCAGTGGTCTCAATCCCTCTGCATTGTGAGTCCTTTTTGAAGCCTTACCTTTGTAGCAGACACAGGCAAACACCCAACTTGCAGAGCCTGCTTACATAGCAACTGCAACCAAGTAGCTCATGGACTGCAGCTCACAGTTACTCAGCACAAGCTCATTTGTGATTAACATGGTTCCTGACCCATTTAATAATTTGGGTCCAAAACCTGCAGAGAAGTTACTTCATTGTACTCTGAGAATGAGCCAAACTAACATCCTGTGTCAAGGAGTTCTTGAGATTTCTCCCTGACTCCATAGGCTTTCATGGCTGGCTTCAGCAGTACAACTATAGATTTCACCTGCCAGAGCACAGCTGGTTGCCAGTCCAAGACAGGCCAGCTGTGTTTAAATAAAAGAACTCAAATGAGAATAACAGTAAACTAAAAGACCTTGAACTTAAATTGCTTCCTTCACTTTCTGACCCCCTCAAACAACTGAGGCATTTTAAAAGAGATAGATAAGGACACTGGTTACTACTGTGAAGGATATTTCTGAAATAAAGGTGAAGTCACCCACCTGACTTGTTAGACAATTCTATGCTATTTCTTTGTTATCAAACAAGAATGCTGAAACAAATGAACAAGCAGAAACTCCTTACCCAGGGAGAAATACAACTTTTGACAGACTTCAATACTTATATTAACCTTGCTCAGGCAGTGCTAGAAGAAAAAAAGCCATTTCAGATGAGAAGTAGTAAGGGGAATGGTGATGTCTTGAAGAACAAATTCTATAATGAACACATGCCTCTTCTATTTGTGAAAGAGATAAGCACTTACTGAACAAGAAACAGGCAAAGATAATATAAAATAACCTTGGACACAGTTCTTCATTACCTCATGCATTAAAGCATCAAAATTCCTCTGCTGAAATCAGAGATTTTAGAAACGTTCAATGCTGGTGTTCAAATGATGCAATTCAAAAAGAGGTCTTCCTTGCAAGACTTTTTTTTTTTTTTTTTCTCTCAATTGCTATCATTTTATTGTGTAATACTTGTATGAAATGAAGACTGTAAGGGTAAGGTAAGGGCATATATTTTGGTTCTGTTAGTTCTGATTTAGTTACAGAGGTCCGAGATACAGGCTGTGGCAGAGTCATGAATCTAAACATCAAAAATAAGACTCATATTTTGAGCACTTGAAGTACTCAGAAAATTTTACAATATGACTATGAAAATACCAACATTTTAAAAAAAAAAAAAAAAGTTTTACATTAATCTGTGGGATATTTGTTTCACATGTCAAATAAACTAACTAGTAAAATCTGCAAAGCCATGGCTAGGTGTTTATCTATCGAAGGTGAAGAAAGCTGCCCTTGCGAACATGCACTTAAATTTTATTTTACCCTAGGCCACCCACAGTGTGTTTACTCATTGCACACACAGACTTGCTGTAAAGTAAGCAGAAGAATAATTCTGACTTAATTTTCAGGTTTTAATACTATGCATGAGTGATAAAATTAAATTTAGACTCCAAGTAAATATGCAGGGGTTCAAGCTCACAGGTTGGTTAAGAGCTTTCACAACGGGGCAAACAAGTAACAAAAGAAATTCAAAAAGGTGTAACATAATATTATAGAAAAGAGAGACCTCTGTAAGACAGTCACAGACTGTTTCACAGAAATCCAATAGCTACCTACATGATTATGCCTCTAAATCTATGTTTAATCAGCTACATACAAGGCTGACTGCTCATTGTAGCAAAAGAGAAAATTTGAAGGGAATGAGGATACCCCCTGCATCCTACCTTATCCACTACATCTGCACAGCAGGGACCTGCTGCAATGTTGCTGAATAGATGTGTTTGATTAAAAAAATTAGAGACTTTTCTCACAGTTTTCCAGATGCAAGACATTCTTCCACGTTTAAGGCCCTCTGAGGATGCATAAACTCATATTCTTGACCAGGTAGAGAGATAAAACTCAGAAGCTTGATCATTTAAATAGAATGCAGAGCTCCATCAAGACTTCTCATCAGTGAGAAAGGACAAATTTTGTTGCCCAGGGCTTTCTCCAGACATATATATATACACACACACATGCACTACTCCCATCCCACAAAGAAAAGAAGAAACTAGAGGAATACGATCTTGAGATGGTTATGCAGGACAAAGGAAACTGAGTGGAGGAGTCAGAGCAAGCTCTGAAGTGGTCAGCAAGATGTGTAAGGGAGCTTTGGGTAAGAGTGAAGGTGCCTTTCATCTTCATAGAGACTACTGCTTTTTTCTCTGCACCTACCCTTCTCTCTTTTCAGGCATAAGCTTCCCATCTCCTGTCCACCTCTCTACCACAACTGACAGAACCTGCACTCAACACCTAACTGCACTTAGTTGATCCATCATCCCCAGGAGCAGCCATTATTGCTGTACCTCCAGTGTTGCTGCAGGAAAAGGGGGAAACAGGAGAAAAGGGCACAGGCTCAGCTCCTTCCTGCTGCTGAGACATCAAAGTTCATGTCAGAAAGCAATTCAACCCTCACTGACAGCAGCAGTGTTGTATAGAAGCACCAGGGATAACTACCTTAATAAATTGTACCTTATTTAGAATTAACCTTGGGTTTCCCTGCAAGAAGGGTCAAACAAAGGGCTTGCGGTCAAACCCCTCAAGGTACCATAGCAGTTCCTTGGCTAGCAAGATCTCATTGCCTACTGCTTGTTTAAATTAAACTCTAACAGGCTCATTTTCTGAATTAAAAATTTAAGCAGATCTTGGCAGGTGGATAACAAGAGATTAATAGAAGCTTTTCACTCAGAGTTAGACATAAAAGATTATGCGTACAAATAAAATTTAAACTTTTCCTACATTAAAAAAAAAAAAAGAAAAAAACCCTTAATTCTATGTAAAGATGAGAAAGCATGTAAACTTCCACAAATAATGAAATTCTGAGATGAAGATGTATAAAATTTGATGCAACCACAGCCTGGAAAGAGTAAGAAAAGAATTAAATACAGGAAGTGTATATGCTTGCTTTATCTGAAATGCCTGGTGAATGCTGCAAGTTTCACACATTTGAGCTTAGCAGATTTGGGGCTTTTTTGTTGTTTGGGATTATTTGGTTGACTGGGTTTGTTTGTTTTGTTTTAATAACAAAATAGCTAGGTAAACACAGGAACTTGTGGAAACTACTAGGAAAGCTGTGTCCAGGAAAACAAATACCAATTAGATTGTATTATTGGATTCGCATTGCTACAGGGACAAGTCACTGGAGGGGATTCTTCAGTAGCAACTGCTGAAGTAAGAGAAATCATCAGAAGAACAGCTTTATTAGCTCTTTGTGCTTCATTTTAAAACACATTTTAATACTAATGAGCACCACATATATTGTAGACAGAAAACTAAATAAAAAATGCCATCAAGATTATCTGTTCTTGCTAGTCCTTGGATGTATGCAGCCCAACTAATGTAAACCAGAGGAGATAAGTATCAGTAACTTATGAAAAATGCCATTACAGCATGCTAGAAGCAAAACAGCCATGTGAAATGAGAGGAACAGAGCTCAATATAGCGTGCAATGACTGTAAGCTTCGGTGCCCACATACTAAGCTTTCTGTACTGTAATGGTCTGATACATTCATTTTGACCCAGAGACCAGAGATAAATAGTCTTAGCAATACAAACAAACAGCTGTGCAATTGAGCCAAAGTTTTTGGAGAACGTGTTCGGAGAACGTGGTGATAACATCTAAATCCATTGTTGGGTGATGGGGAAAAACAGCCCTGGAGATTTGGGGTTTAATCTGAAGTAAAAGAGTATAATTGCTTCTCCAAATTACAGTGCACTAAAAAAAAAAAAAAAAAAAAAAAGCAGACAAGCAACTGGCATTGGTATTTGTCTGGCATCTATTTCAGTGTATCCAACCTGAAAAGTAACATTCATTGTCCCATTTGGAGTTAATCAAGTTTCATCTATAAAAAGAAAGATTTTTCATGTGCAGCTGTGAAAGTGTCAAGAGTTGAAAGATCCATAAGGAACAAGTAGATCTTAAGGAATTTCTACCACTTAAAATTGCTTAAAGTAACTTAATGAAATAAAGGATAACACAGTAGTCAAATGACCAAAGCAAGAATGTCCTCTCTCAGCTCTTACATATCAGCCCAATTTAGAGGGCCAAACATAGAAGTACATTACTGGCAATGCAGAAGACTGGCTGAAATATCTATTACTTGCCAGGCACAGAAACAGAGGTAACTAGTATTTAACCTAAATTGTGTGTTAACTGAGTAACAAGCATTTGGTTATTACTTTAAAACTTTGCACAAAATGTTATATACATAAAACCAAAGTAAGGAAAAGAAAAAAAAAAAAAAGTGAAGAAAGTCTTCATTCTTTAGCTTACCCTAAGTGGACAGTCTACCTGCTTTCTGGGTAGAAATAAATTAGAAACCCTCTTTTTTCTTTCATTCAAACTCCACTATGAAACATCATAATCAAATAATGCCATTTTATTTTATGATTGATATACTATTTTACAGATTATTTTGCAAGATTTGAAATACTTTTTCACAATATTGTTACTTAGCAAATATCAGAGAAATCAACCATAAATAGTATGTCCTAACTACACACCTGCTTTCCACAGCAGTAATCAGATTTTCTTCACACTTTTCTTCATATAAACTGTTCCTCACAACCTATCACTTAACAACACTGAGCTTCCTTAACTTTCACTTCCAGTTTCTGTATTTTTCTCTGTGTAATACTGCCCCAGAAAGAATGTCTGTAGGAGGAACAGTCATCACTTCTTAAGTAGGAAGGCTGTCATTCTTTCAACTACAGGACAAGACTGGCTTGCAAGGATGTCCTGTCAATACAATGCTCAGAAGGATAACAGTGTAACACTGCTGAAATTGTAAAACTAATACCCCCTGCCTTAGAGAGAATGTTAGCTTTTTATTCCAGCTCTTCTCACCACTGCCAGAACTTGAACTCCTAGGAAAACAAATGGTGTCTTCATGCCTTCAGCTTCACTCTTTTGCCCCCCAATAGCTTATACATTCCCCATCAGCAGGGGTGGGCTGCCTTAATTTCTATCATGGAACCAGCCCAGAGAAGCAACTGCAGCAGGAAAAAGAAAGGATCATTAGTATATGCAATTTCTAAAGTATTTTTTCCTTTTGCATGCTGCCAATACAAAACACACTTTCCAACATGCATTGTGGATTTAGCTAGATCAAATCAGGAATGACCTACGTATTTTAGTTGCAGACACCATGAGGTCCTATCACTGTGCTTTAATTTTCCCTCAGTATACTTTGCATAAATTGACATAGTGAATGCAATGAAGTGCCTGTTAGAGAATAGGTATGTGCATGACTTATACACCTCAAATTTAGTCTCACATAAAAAGCATTAAAATTGAAACTATTACAAAGCCACGAGATCAAGGTTAAAAGAAAACATATGCTCATTTATTTCTACCTATGCCATGGTAAAGGACAAAGTCACACTTCCGTGTCATTGTAATCATCACGTTTATTCATCTTTTTTCATTTTTCCCAGAAAAAATGGGTACCAGGGTTGGCACTTCATTTTGCGTAAAAATGAGAGACTGAAGTGATCCGGGTTGTATTCTCATCTTCAGCAAAGAACATACTTTAATGTTACATCTTTCAAACTTTCATCACAGATGCATATAAATGCAGTTATAAATATTATGAAGTGTCATAGAGCTCAATGAGAACAATTATTTGCACTGTAATATGAATCTTTAACTGAAAACCTCAATAAATTATGAAGTCCAAACAAAACCTTTATAAAATGATTCCTCCCCTTTACTAATCTCATCCTCACACATACAAAATGTGCCAACACTGAAGACTAGGAATCCAGTCTAGCTCTTTGCACTTTTTTTTCAGTAACAAAGAGTTGCCTTATTTTCATTCTCTAACTTGCTGCTGAGATAAACAATTTCTGAGTAAAACAAAGCCACAAATGTGAGTCTTTTACTTTCATCTGAAAACAGTAACATTCTTTGTAAACTATTTCTTATGCAAGACTGATATTTGCAGACATACGTCCCAGTTGTCTCACCCCCTTCATGAAAAATTCTACTCTTACTCTAAAATTCTGTGAAATTATTAGAAAACTCATTAAGAAAAAAATTAATTATATGAAATGTCATGTTTTTGTTAAATCTTCTGTTTCCAAATCAACCTTTTATTTTGGACATTTCATAAAATTTGAACCATTTGTTGCATAGAGGCTTACATGATATATGCACTTAGTTATGTTTTGACAGCCTTCCGTGGGCTGTTAAAATAGTCTGTTTTCCAGAAAAGAAAGCATAAGCACAATACCAAGTTGAGCCTTTTGAGGTTGGTTAAGTTTCTTGTTAAACTGATGAGTTCAAGTACATGTAGCATTTTTCCTTAGTGTGGAAACTTGCCAATTTGACATTGGGGAAATTCAGATGCTTATAAATTAAGTTTATAATTAAATTTGTTGGAATGACAAATCTCACTTTGAAAAGGGAGTTTCTGTCTCTTGTTGTGTTATAGTGCAGTGCCCTCCACTGGCCAAATGTTTTTGTTTCACTTAAGAGCAAAAATTCTCTGAAAAGTTACTCTTTAGGTTAAAAAACAAAAAACTTCCAAAACCCCTCAGAAGCAGTGTCAAATTCTTAGAAGAGGTTACTATATAATGGCACCAATTTATACTAATGTCAGTCTTGCTTTCACATTACATGGTAATAAAAGTACTTTGGGTGCTGAAATAAATCCTGGATCAGCCTTTTTAAAGAGTTTGAAGTTGGAAGTGACAATACGAAAACAGGTGGTACCAAAAAGCATAACACGAGGCCTTACAGTGGTAAAAAGCATACAAGCAGATTAGCAATTGCTACTGTCTGTTGAATTTTCATTATTTTACATTTTTCAGTTCAGAAATTACAAACTTATCTGAATTTCTCTTTGAAGCAGTTAATAACACTTTTGAATGCAATGGACAGGGCTAGTTTTATCAGTACTACCTATATTAAATGCACCTGAAGAGTGAGGATTAATGGGCCAAGCGCCAACAGCACAATGAGAAACCTGGAAACAAGATATATATAAATGCTATCCCTTCTTGTTACTGAGGGTTGCCCATCTACTCATTTTTCATCTCTACCTCTCAATTTTGTGTTTCAAAAATATGGCTGAACTGTAAATGTGGTGATGATAGGCAACATCTTCAGGGATATTCTGTACTCTGACCAGCCTTGCTGCTGTCCTTTGGCCAACCCTCTCCCCTTGAGCAATGTTACCTCTTATAATACCATTCCCTTCAGTAGCTGGTTGATGGCCAGCATTGCTTCACAACTGTCTCTAATACTTATATTAGCTCAGTGCCAATATGGGCAATATTTACATGATACATCAAGTGCCTGATCATACTTTTAAAAATTAAGAACAATAACATTTTGAAATATACCACAAACGTGTACAAAAGGACAACAGGTAGTGCAACAGATCTAGCTGATGGGTAAGGACCCTATAGACATTATCTAACTAATAAAAGCATTATTAATGAGCTGTCAGTAGATTCAATTATCCTACACAAGATTACTACCTAAATACTAGATCTAATTTTATTCCATGTAATAAACAGTTCATCATATCACTCTTTAATAAGACCAAGAGCAACAAGCTATAGGAGTAAGTTATGATGAAAGTACAAAGATAAATGGTATTTGCACAGACCAAAATCACAGAAAGATTGAAAATACGCTTTGTGTCAAGAGTATTCTCCACTTCCCTTGATTGTGCAATAACCACATACTAATGCTGGGTCATCCTGACAGCGATTTTGCAGATTAGATTTCATACAATCCAAGAGCTGGATTTCATACTATGAGCTTGAAAGAAAAGAAATTGGAAATGGGAACAGCAGATGTCTGCTTCCTTCCACATTTAGATCTCTATGCTTCTATTGCATCATTTTAAGACCTCAAACTGAAATAGCCATTTTCACAGCCATGTTACACATAGATTAAATAAATGTGAATGTAGCAGAAGTACACAAATACTTTCTAAACTTTTGCATACAATTGTTTTAGCCAGAATTGTATTAAACCCACAGTTCCTTCAGATAATTTGACTTTGTTGTGCAAACGGCCTCAGAAAGAGCAACTGTTGGTCTCGCTCTCAACCCATGAAAAGTAGTTAAGAGCCAACTTTCCCATGGGGAACAGGTGTAGCTATCACTTCCCTGGCAGCCTGTTCCAGCTGAAGTTATTACTACAGCTGTTCAGTTGACAATAACTACCACTGATGATGGTTCATTGTATGTGGATCTCACCTTCTAAAGGTTTCCTCCCAAGCGACCTGACTTGATGACTGCTGAACTGCTAAGAGACCAACTGATGTTTACTTTTACATGACCTTAGCAAGCTACAAAATGCATGCTCAACCACAATTGCTTAACCATGCTGACATATAGGATTTTTAACTTTTGCTTTTACTTACAGTGTAAAGAGCTTTAAACACCACAGCTTCAAACCACAGAAGTCTGAAAAACAAAAACAGGATGTCTGCGCCTAAAGCTGGTGCTGTGTGTATTTTTCCTGTGAGTGTGCTATCTGGGACCAGGTTGATATAATCTTTCAATACAGTCTATTGATCAAATTCTCTTTCCTGCTTGAAGGTTAACTTGGGTATGTATGACAGAAAATATTTCCATGGCCAAGGGTTATTGTCACCACAATTTGCGTAATAATAGAGCCAACTGGAGAGAAAAAAAACCCAACAACATTAACGCTTAAAGTTATGTTCAATGGTCTCTTCTACTCTTACAAAGTTCCAGTGCAGCCAGGAAGAACCCAGAAAAATACCACTTGCACAATTCAACGTAGGAACAATGCCACTGTTCCTTCCTCAAGAGTGGGTTTTGATCCTGCAGGAATATGTTAGTGCAGGTCTACAGGACTTGTAGCTGAATACACTATTTCAGTTTGAAGAGACCTACAAGCATCTGGTCCAACTGCCTGACCAGAAGTTAAAGCATGTTATTAAGGGCATTGCCTTAATTAAGGGTATTGATGACCTCTCTAGGAAACCTGTTCCAGTGTTTGACATCCTCTTGGTAAAGAAATGCTTCCTAATGTCAAGTCTGAACCTCCCCTGGTGCAGCTTTGAACCATTCCCACATGTCCTATCACTTGATACCTGGAAGAAGAGATCAGCACCTCCCTATCCACTTCACCTCCTCAGGAAGCAGCAGAGAGCTTTGAGGTCACCCCTTAGCCTCCTTTTCTCCAACCTAGACGAGCCCAAAGTCCTTAGCTGGTCCTCATAGGACATTCCTTCCAGATCTTTCACCAAGCTTTTTTGCCCTCCTCTGCATGCATTCAGTGGCATTCAAATACTTGCTTGTCAAGCCTCATACTCATCCCCAAAGCCTGTGTCACTTAACACAGGTAAAGCATGAGGCAAATTTTTCTCACAGCCTCTTTGTGTATTGATGGAGTCATCTTGACTGTCCAGTAGAGAATTTGAAAAATTGGGTGGGTGAAGACATCAGACAATAAGGTAGTCTAAGCATTTATTGTTAAAAACAGAACTGCTTTTCAACTGATTAAAATTAATATATTTATTACATCTGTCAGATTTGATTAATTGAAAACAATGTAATTCTAAATTCAACTTCGGGCACCTCAGAAGAAACCATTATAAAGAAAAGCCCAAACACATAGCTCCACTCAGGTCAGCAACCACATGCTATGGACCAGAAATATTCAACAAGAACTTCAGACAAAAGAATTATTATATTGAAGATAATGTTTTTGTTCTCTAGTTCAGGAGGTTACATCTTAACACATTTTTTCACAGATCACTGGAAACAAGCATCATCCCAATTATCTAAAGGATCCAAAGCTGTTATATTTCTACAGAAAGGTATTATCTTAAGCACGATTTGCAAGCTTGTTATTTGGGTTTGTTTTTATTGACACTTTCCACTTTCTACCAGGACAGCACACCTTCTTTCTAAGCTTACATGGATCACTTATATCAGAAATCTAGTAGTGGATGTATTAACCTCTTAATGTATCAACCACTGAAACCTGCTCAGTGCTGCAACTCACTGAACTGGTTTGGCTTTCACTCAAGAGGCATTCTTAAATTATAGTATCACCAGTTTCCAACCAGCCTGATCTATTTTGCCGAGCAACCACTTTAATTACTGTGAGAGTAGTGTGCATGTACAGATTGATGCAACAGATCTTTGCCTGAGGTAGAATAGCTCAAGGGTAGGAACTCTGTTCTCCTAGGACGATAGCTGCCTTACTAGACAAAGAAGAGAGTTTTGAAGAGAGTATGGCCAAAAGTAAAGATTACTGTCATCAGAGAATGGCCCTTCTATCATCTCTCTAGCAGAGAGAATTTCAGAAGGATCTACAGTTCAAATTACAGGGAAAAAAACCCAATAACAACCACAAACACACAACCAACCACAAACACAAAAAAAAACCCCACAAAAAAACCCCACAAACACAAAAAAACCCCACAAACACAACCACAACAAAAACCAAAACACCACACAAAACAAAGCTCAAAACACTACAGTTGTAGACCTGACATTTCATATTGAATAATCAACATAGCAGCTTATGAAGTTTAAAGAATGGCCAGTTACTAGCTTTGGAATAAAGGCAAACTGAGAGATCAATTTTGTAACTCATAACACTTGCTGAAGGCAAGGAAAGCTTTGCCTTTTAGCAGCTTGACAAAGTCAAGCTAGACTTCACAAAGACATGATCCATATGAAACTCTTATCATCATACCGTACTATAATTAACTGTTACATAAAAGCCATGTTTTCACTTACTTTGTAAACTTTGAAGATTCATTGCATATATATACACACCTTTAGCTGAATTCTACTCTTGGAAGAATTTTTGTCTAATTCATTGACTGCCTTGTGACTCTCGGATGAGGATTTGTCACACAATTTATCAAATGCATGTTATTCCCAACTGAGTTAAAATCATTTTCCATTATGTTGTTCTCTCCAAAACAGCAGAGGGGTGCAGAACAAATAAATCTAACAGATGCATAACTTCAGAGCATGAAATGACATCTACACGAACACACAAAATAACTGTTTGATCTAGCCAGGTAAACAAATAGAATAAAAGTGGAACTTCTAAGGGGGGGGGGAGAAAAAAAATTTTTTTTTACTTTTTACTACTGTAAAGATTATACTACTACATGCAAAGCAAAAGCCATGCTGTTTGTATGTGAAGCAAACATGAAGCACACATGAAGACTTACCTGCTTATATTTCTGCTAAAAGACAAGACAAATAATCATGCTAAGTACATCTTTGTGTAAAAGACATATGCATATCAGGCAACTATAATATTAATAACTTATGGCTTGCATTAGAAATAGCAGTTGAAAACCAAGATCCATAAACTCATCATGGTCTGTGCTTCTCCAATGAAATTCACAAATAGAGTAATGAGACACTATATTTCTACTCAAGAATCAGGACAACTCTTAACTGAATGCATTCTACTAAGCAGAATTAGACACAAAATGAGATTATCAGTCATAAAGGTGAAAAATTACAAGCTTCAATTTAGAAGCATGAAATGGTGTTTCTGGCTTTGTTTTTACATAGTACATTTATAACTTCATATTACATCTATAACTTTTGACCTTATATTTTCTGTACGTTTAAAGTAATTACAGATATTCAGAAGCTAAAACTTATACATATATGTAGTGGATTTTAGAATTTAATAGTCATTAATTTATTAATATTTAGTTGCAAGATTATTCTGTTTATATGCATCCAACATCCACATAATGAGAAATGAATCAACTGAGAGCATATTACTTTAATCTGTGTAATATATTACTTCAAATACCCTCCATATTTTACATTTTTTAATTATTCACTTAATTTGTATATTTATTTAGCTTTCTACTGTTCCTTTACTTGTTTTCCACACAAGAGACAAATGCATTTAAACTATAACATGAGTCAGAAACACAGGTACCATTTACAAGGTCCACTATACAGAGTAACATATAATACCAACATTTTTTATACACTAAATAGTAGAAATAAGATTAGAACAGTTTCCTTCCAAATGCAAAATCCTGTGACTGCACCATGCTGATTTAAAATAAAAACAACCCAATCTGAATGCAACAACTTTTAATTTTCAGATTTGAAAGAAGGTCCAAAATATAGCATGTTGGGAAAATATAAGTACCAGGATAGCTTAGACAAAAGCATAGTATAGTTTCTATAGATTTAGTTGACACATCATCTGTATGAATTACCTGGACAGAAATCAACCACATGATGTGAAAGAAAACATCTTAAAAGCAGTAACACTGTAGATTGGAATCCCATTGCTCTCAAATTAATCCTGAATACCGATGACTGTATTCTTCCTTACCTGAAGGCAAGCACCAATTTTTATTTTTATTTTCAAAGGATTTTTGCTATGACAATTCCATGTTTTCTCTTGCAAACATGAACTCAGGAAAGTTTTTCAACAACATTAACATAATATTCAAATGACTAATTAGACCTTCATGAGTTTGTGCCAGTTGTACCATACCTTTAGGCCATATAGATCACTGCTAACTCAAGTTCTATTCACCAGCATTGCTTGCATCAGTTTCTGCATGTAAGATAATGCCTTAGTATGATACCTGGATGCTCCATCCAGTCCTTGCTGTGTGCTTTAACACTTTGCTTGACATTTGAAATTTACTCCAGAATCGCCATCCCTAACACTGGAATTGCACATTATAGGACAAAAGCATAAATGTTACTCAAAGTCCTGTCAAAACACGATATGGAGGTGTCCTGCATGAAGATACTATTATGCTTAGTTCAAGAAACAAACATTTGCTAAACCAAATATGAGCAACATGAGAGATCATTCAACTACTGCAGTAAATTCACTGCAATAGGGATTTTCTGTCCTGGACAATCCAGACACCTTCAGCATCTCCTTAATAATTTTACTTTCCTAATTTTGGAGCATAATCTCCTTTCAAATTTGCCTACTTTATCAAGATATTACACATAATGCAGCCTTTCTATTTTTGCATTCTATCTATAAATTACTACTTCAATTATGTTTCCAAATAATTAATACATTATTTCTATTAGAACGGCTTTAAACTCAAACTGATTCAGAATTCTACAAAGTATAATCTACTTGTAAACTCAATCTCAGGAATAGCATCAGATGCCTTAAAAAGTGAAACAACAAAAACACCAAGACTGCAACCTCCCCATCACAGAGCAACACTTCTCTTTCTAAGTGCCAACTACTTCCATTAAAAGCTAAACTTGGATTGTGTAGAGATGTTCACATATAGTTAAATAAGATCAAACTCATAATCACTTCAGGTGCAGCCAGCCAAGTATAATACTTTTTTTCAGTAACAAGTCTCCCTCGCCATTCATGAGCATTTATATTATCAGTCAAAAATTTTGTTCTTCTACTTACTGTGCCACATCAGATACAGCTGGCAGTGGTGACTCTTCTGATATAATGTCAATGTCATCAGTGAAACTGTTGGCCCGTGACATTTCTTGGGTATTCCCCTCTAAACATCTTTTCACTGCACAAATGATTAATAGAAATCATAATGCATTAAGGATACAACATATACAAGCCCTGTACCTTACTTCAGATACTGTGCAGTAGATTAAAGAAATAGTTCTAATATGATACATAGCCTTCTTTTTTGTCAGACTCTGTGAAGGTGTTGCATATAACATATGCCATACAAAAAAATATATACCTGCACATACATAGTTCAAATACACGGGAACCTCTTAGAAGAAAGGCTTGTCTTCTTGAGGACTGTCTCCCTACAAGCAAAAGTTCACTATACCTACAATTTCATCGTGGGCACAACAATAGAAACCATCTCACTTTCATTTCCTCAATTAACACATTTGATGTGTATAATTTCTCTAACAACCTTCTTTACAATTTTATTGCTATTATCATATAAACAGCACTCTTGTTTCAAGTATTCTATTTGGTCACTATGTTTACTAGTGCTCAAAAATTCTCCCACGGAGCTCAGTGGAGCCTCAGGTATTTGAATGCAGTCAGTTCAACAGGGTACAAAGCTGTACTGCAGCTCAGTTTATATTCCAAGCATAAGAAAGCTACAAATTTCATTATGGATTGGAAAGACATATGATGGCTAAATGAATGAAGGACTTCACTCACAAAGATCAGTCCAGTATAGCTAGCCCTTTAACTGGTGAAAACTAATATTTTAAAAAGCTCTAGCCTCAATACTAATTTCTATCAAGTGTAAGGCTGACTTCTTCCACCATGAATGTTAGGTAAACAGGCACCTGCCTTTCTGAATTCAGCTACATCAATATTGAAAAGCAATTTCTGCTCCAAGGTCTTTTCCATATCTTTTCCTATATTTATTTTGTTCAAAACTGATGAAGTACTACCTCAAATTGCTGTGATCTGAAATAGCAGCGATTATTTTCATAACTACAAGTGATTCTAACAGTTTCTAGGGAAGTTCCCCATCTATTTTAATTCTGATCATTCTTAAAAGTTTGGCGCATAAAGTTATGAGATGGCAAAGGCTAACTTGTAAAATGTATAGAATGACACATTAAGGGAGAAGAAAAAAATGTTTGCAGGGACAGGGAAGGAATCACTAAAAGGAAGAACTACAGCATAATGAAAAGGAGTGAAAGTGTAGTCTGTGGAGTATAATAATAAATTGGCTTAACTAATCACCGCTAAAAGACATAAAATTACAAAGGTATTTTATATTTTAATTTATTATTACTAATTTATAATTTAATTTA
>JANHGN010020365.1:54076-70583 GCA_024605025.1 Megaceryle maxima | reverse complement strand
AGCTCCTGGCGGTGCTTGAAAGCCTGGGCCTCAATTTTTTCTTCAAATTTCCCCATACCTTTCTTTTTTTTTTTTTTTCCCTTTTTTTTTTTTTTTTTTTTTTTGGCATATGTGTGAAAGAATTTCTCATTTCTGTTCTTGAGGGAATGTTGAAATAAGCTGGTTTGCATTATATCTGAGGGCCTGTTTAATCCCGAGATTAAACTTCTATTCCTTGACTTCCATGGAAACCCTAAATAAAGAGGAATCTGAGCAAATGTAATGAAATTATTTCTGTTAGCAAATGAGCATCTTGAATCAGCTCCAAATTTTTTGCAACAGAAAGTTCATCAATCTCAATGCAGTAGCTCTGCTCTCAGGAGAGCAAACGTAAAAATTCCTTAAATGACAGCCCATTATTAGTGCTGGATATTTTGAAGATGTGCAAATGTCCATGTGTGTTTGAGGATATCCTGAAGCCAAAAGCAGCGCCGTTACACACTGTGTTTTTGTATGCATAGGAAAAGGCCAATAGTCATTATAGTTAGGCTCCTGCAAATTAATTGGACATTCGTTATGGATCAGTGAACTTCAAAGAGGGTAACCCCCGAAGATCTCGGGCATTAACTCGCAGCTTCCGAAAGTGACACTAACGTGGTTGTGAGGGCGGCTAAATCGTTCATTAACCTTCTTCTGACACGCCGGGACAACGTTCCTCAGATCCGGAGGGCAGAAATTAAACCTGTGCCTGAGAACTGCCCTGCAGCCTGGTTTTTGAGAGCTCCAGGAATACACACACATCTTAAAAAGTTTGAAATTTGGTGTTTGGTGGTGAAAGTACGCAGCTGCATCTTTTGTCAGAGTGGGTTTCTTCTGCAGTCTCTTCAGCCCTGTGTCGGAAGGGGCTCCCCAAAGCAGTGTAGGGCAGCGCTCACAGCCATTGCCTTTGCGTTCTTCCAATGGTGAGAAGTGAGAAGAGCAAATGGTGTTACCAGTGATGAGCTCTGCCTTTATCTCTTCTGAAAGCCAAGCAAACTGGGAGATTTGGGTTAGTCCTGCCAATTGACTTGGGTTTTAAAATGTGTCTTGAAGCACACAAAATGTTGAAAAGGAAACCTGGATGATGGTGATGAGAGGACACATGGTGGTGGGTGAAGTCTCCCGTTGCTGGATGTTCAGGAGTGTTGTGGTGGACACAGCTGCTAGGCACAGAAGGAGAAATTTCTCAGTGGTGGCTTTGATAGACATACAGGTTTGGTTTGTTTAAAAGAAGATGGCTACATGATCCAAGGTTTCATTGCCGCTGATCTGACTAAGCTCATGGCATTTCACAGGTGTTGGTGGTTCAAATGAAAAGGATGGGTGATGTGGTAGAAATCATCAGGAGAGTCCTTATGCTTGTGCCCATGTGCTGGCAGCCTCTCTGGACGCATGTGAGGGCAGCTCTCCCCAGCCCATACAGCCAGCACTTCCTCATGGCAGTGTGTGCTGAAAAAGCAAGTGGAAAAAAGCTGAAGGAGTTTTAAGAGGAATGTGACAACCTGATCTGAAACAGTGCAGTGGCAGACGGTAACGTGAATGGTAAAGGCTGGTTCAGGGGAGATGCAGGTTCTCTCCATTGCTTGGGCAGCATAAATGGTCCAGTGGGCAGAAACCAGGCCTGTGTCAAGAAGAAGCTGAAATTTAGCTGGCAGACCTAATTTTGAGATTTGCTGCTTTGTCCATAATTAAATATTAAATTGCATGCTTCTGACTTAAGACTGTGTGGTGAAGGAACTGGTGTTAATTGTACCAAACGGGTGGAATATGGGGAATGCAAAATCACAAACACTGGTGTAGGAGCAGTCTGTGTTTAGAACATTTAAGGCATGTGTTACTGTCTTACTGGTGCTTCTTTTGACTGGAAAGACAGTGTGTGCATCTTGGAATTAGGCTACTGGAGCTTCATGAGAACTTGTTTGCTGAGAAAAAAGCAGCTACTGAATGTTACACCCACATGTAAAGGTGGAAAGAAATGTTTGGATGCTTAGCTTGAATTAAAATTGCTGAGCCCATTACATCACTTGTAATCAATACAGTACTATTTGGAGTCTGTGAAGTAGTGGTTATTTCCAGTTCTAGAATAGATTTGTTCTGCATTGTTCTTGAGAGAAGTTGGTGAGGCTGGCGGGGAGGTGGGGTCTGGCGCTCGCAGCGGTTAGTGGTCATTTAGTGACTGGAGCGCTGTAAGATACACAAGACAGAGAGTGATGGTGGTTTTGCACAGAAGTTACGCCAGCCTTTGAAAAGACATTGTTGTGAGCTGATGAAACTTGTGTGTGGAAATGCTTACATTAACGGCGTAAAGTATTTATGCTGGCAGTTGCCAAGTTTTAAAATGGATTTTATTTGAAGAAGAATACCTTTTGTTCTCATAGCTTTGCCTCTACACAAATCAAGATGGAGAAGTGGTGTATTTGTTGTTTGGTTATGGGTCGGTGCTTTGGCTTCTTTTTAAAGACAGGTCGTTAAGCTTTTAGCACTCTCTTTTGAAAAATGAAGGGCATTTTTTCTCCTCCTTCAGCAAACTACCTTAATTTGTTATGATTGAGTTTTATTTGGGTTACAGAATCCTTTCTCTTAAAAGCATGAAAGGGGACTTATATCCCCCACTTTTTTGGTTCTGAGAAGGTCCAAGTTGGACACGATGAGAAAAAAAATCTTCATGAGAAGTGTGATGCAGCCCAGGAACAGGTCACCAGAGGGGAGAGGATCTCCCTCCATCCTTGGAAGGCTTCACAGCTGGGATAGGCAGAGCTATGGCCTGTCTGATGCAGTGCTGGCAATGGTCCCGTTTGGATGTGCACTTACCATGGTGGCACCAATTGTGAAATACTGGATTTTGAGAAGCAAGTTGAAAGTCAGACTGATTTGGGTTCTGCCCAGTTTCAGAAAGAATTGGGTGCTAAAAGCTGAATGGGACCTGAACCGATCCTGGGATGCTGAGAAGTGCACCCAGGAGGTGGGCTATGGGGTGGGTACACCTTGGGTTTGATCTGCTGTTCAGCTTGGCTTTATATTTTAAGAGTTTCTTTGTTGTTCCTATAATGGACTAATCCCTTGAATCATTAGTTAGCATTGGACGTTTTAAAAATGACTGCCTCTTGGATGTGTTCCTTTAATAGTCTGTTAGATCCTGGATTTATTAACTACTGAGACAGACTGTGAAATCCTGTTATACCAGCCTTGCTTGGTGGAAAAAGAACCGAGAAGGGTATGGGCTGCTGAAGGAACACATGCTGGCCTCGTGTTAGGGTAGAGCAGTTGACTTCCCCACCTTCCCAAGCCATGCAAGAAGTCTTTTGTGCTCTCCGGGCTGGGTCACTGGCTCCCAGAGCATGCCACAGTCATGGGTCATCCCAAGGTTTGGGGCATCAGAAGGTGCTCCAAGAAGTTACAGCACTGTGCAAGGCCAGTCATGCAGTCACTGTGCATTTAAAATAAACCACGGACCTGATCTTAGTAGAATCAGTGGAAAAATATGGTTTTGGAAGTGGCTGTGTGTGTAGTGCAGAAAATTGCTGTGTTCAAAAAAACCTTAGAATGGAGGTGCTGATATCCTAAATCAGTTCCTGGAAATATCATTGGATTATTAGGCTCATCCTTAAAGCCATTAAGCAAATTACAGTTAATCGGTCAAATAAAAGAAGAAGGATCTTTTGTGAGGCCCTGTCTTTTCAGCCATATGCAGAAGCTGTAGTAATATTTTAATTTTCCATTTGTCAGTGAATGTATTCAATCACTTTGCTTCCTTATGTGGAGGATTTGAAATTAGAAACTGAGGTTAATTATCTGCATTAAATGAAATATGTGAAGATGACAAAAGCAAAAACCTTCACGATTTGGTATGGTCTGTTAAGCTAGGAAGGCTGCTTCAGAAGGAGAGGGGTTATTTTTCCCCAGTTTTGTTCCTATTGAAGGGGTTTAGTCACAGTAATTGAAATGATTAAAAAGTCAAATTGCTGGTGAATATAATTCTGAGCATCTTTCTGAAAAGATCTGACACTTGGTTGAGAGCAGGGGTTTGCTCTGCCTGGCCTTACCAGGCAGCATGGAGCATCTGCCGTTGTGCCGTCCCAGCGTGGGTGAGGCCAGTTGCCCTTGGTGCCTTGTTATCAACCTCTTCTATGGCCATGGGATGTCACAGCTCTGCTGCAAGGTTGGTGGAGGTGGTGTGGAAGTGGAACAATACAGAAAGAGAGCTGCTCGGATATAAAACGGGTCCGACACCATCGTCCTAATGCCAGTAATTAGCTAATTACTGCCTGCTTCACTTGCAAGCACAGCGTCAGACTCAACAAAGAACAATGCTGTTGGAAATACACCATCCCATGGCAGTTGGCTGTTTTGGGGGTGATTTATTTGTTAAAATGCTATTTTTTTTCCCTGCAGCAGCAGTACACACATGGCTCAGGTATAAACTGCTCCAGGGCTGCTCCTTGGGGGCAAAGCTGCCCCTTCACTGCTGTAACCCTGAATACCGCGCTATGGGCGATCCAGGAAAGATCTGACTCTTCTGGACGCACACATCTTCTCATTCCTCTCCGCCATGCACCAGAGCAATCTGTTTTGCCTGAAGTCACGCTCAGAAATTAAATTGCAGCAGGTCACGCTTGTGTGTAAAAGCAAAACGATCGTTACTCACGGCCCTGGTCTGGGTTCTTCGCTCTTGTAAGGCAGTGATGAATTTAAGTAGAACCGTTGCAGTTTTAAGTCAGATTATCCAAATTCTATAAAATCCACGTGGAAATTGGATTTTACTTTTGAAGACTCCAGAGTACACTTTTGTGGTAAGACCTGCAGTCTTTTGGTCCTGTGGCCCCTAACGTACCAGCTTTTAGAAGGTCTTTAGCTGATCTAAATAGCTAATAAATGAATGGTTTTCACCTATCCTGACGAAAAACAGTGGAGGGAGGGAAAATGATAGCCAGAGGGAAAAACCTAGTGAGACCTACTGGGTGGCACCAGGACCTCATGTTAGTCCCTGAACCTGTCTTCAAAGCTAATGACCAGAAGCTACTGGCTTTTATTCTTCCTTTGGCCTTTCTACACCCACATATTCCCTGTGGTATTGTAGACCCAAGAGTCTCACTCTTCTGCCTCTCTCTATTTTAATTTTCCCTTTTTTCTGGAGGTTTAGGTTTTTGCCATTTATCTCCAGCTTGTGTTCAGAGAGATGCCGGTGCTGGAAGGAGGAGAGCAGTAGGAGTGGGAAGATGGGGGTGCCCTTTTTTTCCAGCAGTGCCATGTATAGGGTGGGTTATCTCTGCTAAAAACCAACTCTTAGTGGTTCAACAGATTTACCTTTTTCAATCATAAATTTTGGTCTTTTTCTTGGTTGGCAGTCAGCATTTTGAACTGGGCAAGATTTATCTGGAAGGGAGCCTGCCTTGTTCTGCCATTGCTGCCAGCCTGGTCCAGGAGGTTGCTTTGGGACTTCCAGCCAGTGTGTGTGTTCATGTGGGATCGATTGGTGTGTAGCTGAGGACCTCTCCAAGCTTTCACAAGCCAAGTGCAAATTAGAGGCAAGTTGCAGGAATGCTCCTGGGAATTAGAGGTAGGATTCAGGGAGTATCCAGCTGTAGCTACTGGGTTTGATTAACTTTGTCCTGGCTGTGCCCTGCAGAAGTAAGAGCTGTAAAACCATTTGGCACCAGACATGCAAATGAGAGCTGGGATGAGGCGACTGTTACCCTCGAGGATCCCAAAAGAGGAATCAACAAATAGAAATTATTCTATTAGCAGGGGCAAAGTTCATAGGTTAACCATCCTGTCAAAGCAATGAAATACAGCCTTGATCTCCTACACAAGGGCTTTATTGTGTATAAATAAGAGTGCCTGAGCAAAGACAGCAAGTTCTTGCACTGTAACATTTGCAGTGCGCTGAAGAAAGGGAAGCTCTGTACAGATTGCAGCACGAAATGCATCCTTCAGACATTGGCTTCATTCCCGCTTCAAAAGATTGTAAAACATGACCTTGGAACCTTGTTGCTCTCCTTATGGCCCTGTCCAGATTGGATTTCCACCGGGTGTGTTTTTTGTTTTGTTTTGTTTTGTTTTTTTAATAAAAAGTTGGGGTCTTTGGCTGAGAAGCCTTGGCTTTGTACTTTTAATTGAGTCCATGTGACTGTCATAACATTTACTTCTTAGGAAATTAAAAATGTTCCTCCTTGAGCAAAGCCACAGAAGAAAGTTGTTGGGTATGCTGGCGACCTCAGGTGTGTGCAGCATATCATCTGCTGACCTGTTAGTGCTGGATGAGGACCATCACCCCAAGTCCTTTGTTGTTTTGTCCATGGCTCTGCCAGGAAAAGAAAGTGTCAGAAACTGCCTTCTTTGTTGTTGGAAGTATTTCTATTTGATGTCTTTGAACATCTGCACATTCAGGGAAACTGTTTTCCTCTCTTGGGAAAAGCCACTTTGCAAAGACTTGCTTGACCCTTTTCAGGACAGACTAATGCTGGAAAAAATAGATGAGCTTGAAACAAGATGCAGCAGAGGACGTGTGGATGTGTCACTGCAGCACAGGATTTGTCACTTTGTAAAACAGCACTGTGGGTTTTCTCCTCAGACATGCAGTGAAGTTTGTGACCCACGGGTGCTGTGACTGCTGCTGGCTGAGGAAATTAGCCCAACTGGGGGCACTGGTGAAGGCAGAGCATCTCGTTGTCCCTGAGCAGCGGCTTTGGGTTTTCCCCAGAAGAGGCTGGAAGAGGCCTTCTAAAACTGATCCATAAACCTCCCTCCTGAAGGAGAGGAAGCTTTTCACATGGGCATGGGAAAAACTTTCCTTTGGTAATCCTGGAGATAACAGGTCACACAACTTCACCCAGTGATTCTTGCACAATCACTTGTGGTCAGGCTGAAGTGTCTATTTTAGAAAGGCATGCAAAGTGATGGGAGGTCATGCAGCATTTTTGTTATCTCTTCCCGTGGTTAGTTACTCTCGCTGTTCCCAGCGAGTTCCTTATTGCTCCCTTCATTTTTTCCCAGCTTCAGTTTCTAGCTGCTGGGTTTTGGTGTGCCTTTCCTCCCTTTAGAAGCTCCAAGTACCTTTTGCATGTTTGAAAATAACCCTACTAAATGGGTGTGAATGTTCTCCTTAAGTGGCAGCAGCTTTGTTATGGAAGGCTCTTTGGTTTTATTAGACTTTTCAACCTTCCACTCGACTGTGAAACAAGCTGTAGCTTGTCATGGTTGACAAACCTTCCGCTCTGGTCTCAGACCTAACCTACCAGTTTAAAAGGCAGTATTCTTTTGTGTGCAGGTTTCTGGGTGGGGACCATTGGGCTTCTAAGGGAAATTAACTTGCAGCCTCTCTTTCCACCTCCCACCTCCAATAAATTAAGTTTTGTGTTAACTGTTCTGTCATTTCCAAAGGCCAAAAGGCAATGTCAGCCTGTGCTTCAGTTTTTCTGCTATGTGAGGTACTCTGCTACTCACCAAGAGTGCAAGTAGGTGGGATTCTGTAATTATATTAAAACCAAAACTGCTCCGCAATCAGTGTAAGCAACTGAAGATAAAAATGTATAAAGTTTGGGTTGGTTTGGTTTGGGTTTTTTTTTTTTGAGTGATTCACCCATAATTATTTAAAAACACAGTGAATTTATTCTTATGCTTTGGAGGAGAATTCTTGCAAGGCTGGCGTTTGCCATCCACGGTGTTTATGCACCTGAGAAAATGCCTGTCTCAGCAGTTTGTCAGTGTGGAGTGCTCCAGATCTAAATCCCTTCAAAGGTAAACCCAGCACACCTTTGTTCCTGCTGGCCTTCCCATCGCTGGAGTTTTCCCTGGTGAGGTGGAACCAGTCATAGCAGTGTCTGGCACTAGGATAGGCTGGCTGCTGAGGCTCACACCATTTTAATAACTGTTTCATGCAGATTTGCTCTCTGTAGAGCAAATTTTAGGTATCAGAAGCTGTAGAAGCTGGATGATACCAGTAGGCTGATGGGACAGGTGGAGAGTGGTTGTAAGCAGCTTTGTGTCTGCTGTTCTCTTTTTACACCCCTCCAGCAGCAGCTGTTGTATGGATTCTGGTGGTCCAGGGAATAAGTTCCTTTGGATGGTCCCTCTTGGATGCAGCAGACTGGCCATGTCTGACTTTAGGGCTGTGTGAAAGTGCAGTGTGTTTCCTTGTGGCGTGTCACTGCGGGTGTTGGTGCTTGTTGCCCAACCGGGCAAAATTTGGTGGTTTTTTATTTTCAGAAGGTGGCCTGTGCTGCAGAAGGGGCATCTTTCACCTGCTTCTCTCTCTGATTTTGCTGTTAAGTTGGAAATGTGCTGCAGCTAAACAGGCTGAACAGTGTTGGGGGTGGTTGTTGTTGTTTTTATGCTAACCAAGCACTCTGCTCGACTCACTGGCCCAGATCAGCATCCGCACAGGGCAGGGCTCTGGGGCACGTGGCCGGGAGGGCAGTGGCACCCCAGAGGGTGTCCCCACCGAGCAGCCCACACCTTGCCTTGTCATCAGGCTCAGGGCGCGTTTCTCTTCCAGCCAGAGGCATGGCACTGCCTGCACTGCCTTTCGCTTGGCTCCGCCACAGCAGAGACAGGAGAGTAGGGGAAGGATCTCTGAGACCCGCATCTCGAATTGTGTGTCTGATTCTGGCAGTAGCAGGGTGCCCTCAGTCCCTGGGAGAGTTCACTGCTGAAGCTCTGCTGCTCTGTCACGCTGCATGGCTGGAAACGATGAGCAAAGTTGAGGAAAGGAGAAATTCTGTGCTTGTTCTGGCCCCTCTGCTGCTGAGCCCTGCTGCCTGCACCTACAGCTTCTGTCAAGAGCTCAGGGAGGCTTTTCTGATCCTGCAGCAGCCTTGGCAGAAGAATCATCTGGCCCCATGTTTATCTGTTTTTCTTTCTTGATGCAATACTGGAGCTCCTCTCCCTGACAGCCAACTAACCCTTGCAAATATTGTTGGCTTAGGCACTGTCAGCCTGGGATGGGTGGCTTGTTGGAGCTGTGGCAAGTGAGCTGCATTCCCCCTGGATTGGGCCCTGGTGAGGCTGCCCCTCAAATCCTGGGTTCAGTTTTAGGCTGCCCCCTTCAGTGTCTAGAAGGACATTTTGGGGCTGGGGCATGTCCAGAGAAGGGTAACGAAGCTGGGGAAGGGTCTAGAGCACAAGTTTGGTGAGGAGAGGCTGAGAGACCTGGGCTTGTTCAGCCTGGAGAAAAAGAGGCTCAGGGGAGACCTTTTTGCTCTCCAGAACTCCCTGAGGGGAGGTTGGAGCCAAGTGGGGTCAGTCTCTTCTCCCAGGGAACAAGTGACAGGACAAGAGGAAACAGCTTCAAGTTGCCCTGGGGGCAGTTTAGGTCGGACATAAGGAACAATTTCTTCCCCTTGAGGGTTGTCAAAGCGTGGCCCAGGCTGCCCAGGGCAGTGGCCGAGTCGCCATCCCTGGAGGGGTTTCAAAGCTGTGGAGATGTGGTGCTGAGGGACATGTTTTAGTGGTGACCTGGTAGTGCTGGGTTAATGGTTGGATGATCTTAAGGGCCTCTTCCAACCAAAACAATTCTATCATTCTATATTCCACTGATTTTGTAGTGAAGATGGTGGCTGTGCAGCCTTCAGTGCTGTCCACAGCTCTTCCACATCCTCAGAACGGTAGATGCACCCTACATCTCTCTGGATTTTCCTCTCCAATGGTAGGATACATTTGAGAAGCAGCAGTCATCTGGTTTTCATTCCATGTGGCCAAGTCACCTCCACGTGGATTGTTCTCTTTTTCACCTCTTGAGGTTCTTCTGTCTAGAGCCATCAACCGCATTGCCGGCAGTCAAGCTATGAGCAACTCTTTTTCTTTGTTAATTGCTGCCTGTGGCTTGTCACCAGCAATGTCAGAAACACTCCCAGGTAGCCCATCTTGGGCTGTGGACTTGGGTGTAGTGTTGCCCCAGGTGGTACAGAGCAGTATAATCCTCTCACTTCCCAGCTTTGGAAATCATCCTGGAAGCCTGAGCTGAAGAAAGAGGGTGGAACTGGAGCCGAACCTCTCGTTTCAGATGGGACAGTAGTGGCAGAAGCACCTCTTGTCCACAAAGGTGGTGCCAAGCCACAGAGGGCAATTAGCAGGCAATTAAAACTGTGCTTGCTTTAAAATTTCAATTTAAAAAAAATCTACTTTTTCTTTTTAAATCAAATGTACACATAATGATATGCCAAGTAGGCAAAATTGGGATTGTGAGAACAAGCACCTGAAATGATCTAACTTGTTTAGTTAGCAACTTAATAAAACAGGCTGGTGAGTCAAACAGGATTATATTCAGTCCCAAGCAACTGCTGAGCATAAGCAGGGTTTATAACATGGGGTTACTCTGCTATTGGCATGGAGGACAAGTCAAACAGCCTGGCGTACAGCAGAGGGGTCTCTTTCCAGCCCTGTCGTTACCTGTCCAGTTATGGTGGAGGTAAAATTTGAAACAAAATGTTTCCTTCTTTTTAGGGTCAACTGTTAGTGTTGCTGCTCTCAACTCTGCATTAAACAGTCAGCCTCTTTGGGTCTTAAAGAGGTTTTCATGACCTCACCCTTTCATATGGGGGTCCCCCCTGCAGCAAGTCCCCCTCCCCAGCTGATGCTGCAGCCGTGGTTTTGTTAGTGCTCGGCTGATGAATTTCATAGTTACTATCTTTTGCTCTTCGACCGGACCATTGATGCAGCTGCCCAAAGAGGTTGTGTAGTCTCTCTCTGGAGAGATTCAGATCCCACCTGGATGCAATCCTGGGCACTCTGCTCTGGGTGACCCTGCTGGAGCAGAGGGGTTGGATGAGATGATCTCCAGAGGTCCCTTTTAACCCCTGTCATTCTGTGATTCTGTGACCTTAGTGCTCAGTGCATCGGTTCCCTCTGCATTACTGTATTTCGAGTGTGAATGTGAAAACATCAGGATTTCAGTGATGGGGACCTCAGGTGTGGGAAATCCATCTCAGGTGCTGGGGTGAGCATGGACATGGGAAGCATCAGAACATCAGTGCCATGGTAAAGGAGAGCAGGGCACAGGGGAAACATCACCTGCAATCTGTGACCTGCAGTGATCCAGGCTGCAGGAGGTAGAACAGAGAAGAGGGTAGATGGTGTGGCCTTGTTTTGGCTGGGGACCTGCTGACCATGTGAGGTGTCAGAAGCTGTTTGAGGTCAGAGTGCCCTCTGAGTCCTGGAGGAGGGCCTTGTTAGTGTTTTACTATTCTCCCTATCTCACACTTTCCATGTAAACAAAAGAAGTTATGTGTTGCTTCTTGGAGAGAAGTGTGTTAAAGCTTGTCTCAGGCTGTTTAAAGCATGTCGTTGGTTTTCCTTGCATTTAATCCTTGCTCTTCCTGTGGTCCTTATGATGCAAGACCAGAGTAGGCTGTTTCAGTATCTCACTATAGCTGATCAATCATTATTTTACCTCTCTCAGCAGATTTCTTAAAATACTCATGCTCCTAGTAAGTCCATCAGCCATGGCCACCTTGCCTAGTGTTGATAGAAGTCCCTCTTCAAGCTGGAGGCTGGACTGTTCCTCCACAGGCCCTTCCAACCTCTGTGATTTTAGTCCTTAATTAATTTAGTCCTTAATTAACTGCCAAGCAGATCCTCCTCTGTCACATCCATATCATAAGGACTTCCATTAGCTTTTATGCAACAACAAGCCCTGAAGAAGTAGCTGAAGTAATGGCACTAACAGCTAGCCTTGGTGGCCAGGAGACAGGGAGCCATGACTGCAAAGACGCGTAAAATATGAGACCCCAGCTGTGACATAGAAGTACAGTTCTGGCAACCCAAGCCACATGAGCAAGGAAAAGCATTCCCCTCCTCCCCCCCCCAAAAAAGTCATCAAAAGGGAGGGATGAAGCTGCCATCTACACGAGATCATGGCATTGTCCATCTCTCCTCTGCTCCTCGGGGGCTTGGTTTTTAAATCTCCCATCTAAAAGGTTAAGCTTTGAAAATGAGCAAGGTATGTTTCCTTTCCTCTCAATGGTTTTTAATTTGCTGTTTGATCCTGGTTCTCTTGCAGTGACTGCATGGGAGCTCCAGCACTGGTAAAGCGGGTGACTGTTCCTTGGAAAACTGTAAGGCTAAAATCAAATGCAGCATTATTAAAACTGAGCATTTCAAATTAAAACTGAGTTTTTCAAATAACAGAAATAGAAGGAATGGCTTGTTGTTGTTGTTGTGGTTTAGACTTGGTATGCATATTACAATCCTCCCATTTTTTAAATATCTGATCTAAAACCTTGCTGGTGGTGACTTTCTCTTTGCAGCATGATGACCAGAGGTCCTGCATCTCACCTCCGAGGCCAGCAAAGGTGGGAATGGGCAATGCACTATTTTTAGAAATCAGCGGTGATACATTCCAGGAACTCCTGCAGTATTTTTCAGAACCAAATCTGAAGGTTTTAAACACAGATAGGGAAATATGTCATCTGTGTAAATTACTCTAAATTACCTGCAATTTGTTGGGAGTTGCCATTTCTAAGTGCTTATTGCAACTCTAGATATTTGAGGAAGCTTTTGATTATCCTGAGCTTGTAAATTGTAATTGGCTATTTCTTAATTGTTGTCCTCTGCGAAGTATAATTACCTGTAATGTAGAGCTTTTTATTTGTCAATGCCACAAACAGGAAATCAAGAGTGTCTGATGGAGATAAGTTTGGGGACTCCACCATGACTTGTAATTGCATCAGGTGACTTTTTTGTACTGGGACTAGTCTCTCTTGTAAAGTCTTGGAGGCCAAGAGCCTGGAAACTTTAAATACCATCTTTTATTGGTGTACAGAAATCTGGCTTGTACTTTCCTAAAACATTCTTCAGACAGCTGCTGTCTTCTTAGCTTCTTGGTGAGGTGGTGGCATCTCTTTATTCTGACGTATCACATGAAGTTTCAGGAGGAATAAGCTGAATTGGAATTAATTGCTTAAATGCAGTTAATTGGAAAATATGGTAGAGCTTGCTGACATTCTTGAATACTATAAAGAAGTCAGTTAATTAAATCTTAGCAGCCTGAAGGAAGCCAATTGATACAGAGCATCCCAGTTCTTGTTGATGTGTGATGGTACCTACATGTAGAGCAGACAGAGAATAGGGCCATATGGAACTTGGACCAGTGGCAGACTAAAAGCATGTCTTACTCCAGTCCAAAGCGTCTGTGCAGGGAGGTGCCTGGTCCTCATGTACCGTCTGCTGCTATTGCCCAGCTGCCCTTGACCCAGCCATGCTGGCATCCCTTTTGGACCAGGGCATGTGGGACTAGGATGCTGGGTGACTCCTTTAAGGGGTGTGTTGCATGGCCATGGTCTACCTGTGAACTGGTGTCTCCCCAGATACATGATGTGCTCACTCATACTGAAGTTTTCATTGTTCTCATCTTCCCAACCTGCATCTGTCCTTGGTGAGACATTAAACATTATTACTTAATTGAACTTGGATGTTACCAGGAAATTCTTTGTTGTGATTCTGGGTAGGTTTGTGTTTTACAGCAGCAATAGAAGTGTCAGGCTGGGTACGTTCACCCCTCCTTCATCTCCACCCAGGCTTGCTGTGCTGAGCCCAAGCACAGCTCTGGGGAGCGATGGAGGAAGACACAACATAGATTGATGCAGCCAGTCTGGGCTTTTACATTCAGTGTAGGAGGGTGGGGAGGCATAAAGAGAAAATGAAAAGCCCTTTCGGTGCCTCCTGCAGCCCTGGGAGATGCTGTGCCAAGGCAGGATGGTTTATGAACAGCTTTGCTTCCATACTGGAGGGGTTTTCAGAACCTTTGTGTATGTGTGTTTCCCTTACATGTAGCCTGTAGGTTTAAATGTCCCCCTCACTGTACTTTTAGAGCATGATCTATAAGCAAGAGCTGCTTGAAAGTGTCCTCAGGAGGTCCTGGCTGATTCTGCCACCTCAAAGCAGCAGTGCAAGCTTCCTTTGGAGGAACCTCCTAAAAACAAAACCTTAAAATAAAAACCTTCTTCTTGCTAAGCTAACTCTCCACAAACAAAATTATTTAGTTTTATTTTTGCTCTTTTGATGGAGAACCAGTGCCGAACAGTTCTCAGGGAAGGCTGTGAGTCAGCTCGCCCAACAGTGACTCTATTGATAGTTGGAAGGAGTGGCGCTGAAGTCTGTCTAGTCATTGTTGGTGCTTGGCTGGAGCGCCAGGGGCTCCGAGGGCAGGCTCAAACACCTCTTGCCAGCCTTGGGAGATCAAACGCTATGACTCAGGCCGCAGAAAATCATGATAGGGCCAAAATTAATTAAATCCTTTTTTTCATTTTTTTTTTTTTTAAACCCTGTTTTGAGAGAGGGTAAGAAAGGACACATAGACAGTGGGGTGTGTGAGACCCACCAGCTCAAGTGGCATTGCAGGCTGGCTTTTCTTGTGCCTCCCAAACTGCTCCAGTGGAAACACTGCCTAATCCCTGCCCTGCTCTGGAGTGATGGACATGCCAACTTTCTCTTCTCTTGATATTCTCTCATTTCTCTCCTGTCTGTGTCAGAACATGAGGCAGAGCTGGAAAGTAAACACTTTGCAGTAGCACACCACTCTTACGTATCCCATCTTCTGGTTATTTTTCAATTAAAAATGAATACAACCCGGAAAAGTTTTCCAGGGGGGCTTTAATCCACTCTTTTTTTTGTGTAATGTTGATCTAGGTGGGAAAAGGCAGGAGATGGCCAGATGGTGGGAAGTGTGCCTGTGCTACAGACCTACTGACAGCTTTCCCTTGGGTTTTCCCAACTCCTTTTCCCAAGGCACAGCTTGCTGTCAAAGGTTGGGAACCACATCCAAAAAGCCCACAGCTTCCAACAGAGATTTGCTTATGACTAAACCTTAACGGTCATGGGCATGTAGGACCGTGTCCTATTAATGCACCAGCTCTTCATGCCAGTACTGATGTCTCATGCCATGCCATGCCTTGGGTTGGTACCATCACTGGGGCAAGAGAGGGTTACAGTGGGCACTGAAGGCCTTGAACTTCACTTTGGTCTATTAAATGAAAGCGCCACACACTTTGATACCTCAGGCCATGCCGCCCTGAGCTTTCTTCAGGTGCTCTGAACACACGGTGCTCACCTCCCATCTCACCAGGCACCAGAAGCCAGCCAATTTTCAGCATAACGCACAATCTCAACTATTTTATTGCTTAATTTAGGCCATAAAGTCCCTTTGATGTGTTGTGTAATGCAACGTTCATTCTGAAAAAGTGGGTGGAGTAGCTTCATGGTATTATAAAAATAAATAAAATGCCTGGCAGGATTTTGAAACCACATGGTCATTCCTCCTCTCTCCGCAGATAAGTTGATTGTTGAGAGAGAAATCTTGCTTAATATCTAACTTTGGGTGATTTATTCCTCCAGAGTCCTTTCATCTCCAGCATGTATTGGGTTATCTGTGACTTCTAATCTGATTGTTTTAAGCGTGATCAAAGAAACCAAGAGAATGCACTTTATTTTACCACTGTATGAACAGAATGCTGTTTGTACAGTGCATTACATCACCTGTTCCTGCTGCTCCTGAGTCCTGCACCAAATGGCTGCAGTATAAATAGAAAACAGAATGGACTTGTAGGGGGTGATGAAATTTGTTCCACTTGCTGAGTAAACCAGAGTTAATGCAGCAAATGCTTTCTTCACACCCAGCTCTACCTCGGCACGCAACAACATGGGTTGAAAATGCTTGAAATAACTCACTCGTGCAAGGTATCAAGCTGTCATACGGCAGCCTCGAGGAGCCGTGCTGGAAATCGGCAGGAGATGGCAGGCAGGGAGATTGCCGTCGTTGAAATTGCTCGGATTTTTTCCAGGCTATGCAAAGAAAGAGCTTGGCTTTGTGGTAGCATCATCATTTTGTTCTAGCTGCGATGGTCCACAGGAATAGGTGGGTACCAGGCTTGAATCCCTGAATGCATGGAGAGCTTTGCCATCCCAGAGAAACCCCTCTGTGAAAAGCAGCTCGCTTCTGGAAGGGCTGGGGGAGATAGACCATAGAGAGCCACCTGACTGCTGCTCCAGGATGCAAGCTGTGCATTCCTGAGGAACAAGTACTGAAGAGTAGCTGTAATTCACAGTGGATGCTCAGGAGAGGCCTCTGAAGATGAGCCTGGGAGGTGCATTTCTCTGCTTGATCCTAAAAATCCTGAATTCAGGAAAGGATGTTTATTTTCTTGCATATCTTAATGCGTCACCACCATATAACCTCAGCACTTCACAGAGGACAGTTGTCCTTCTCTCTATGGCTTTGTCACATCTCCCCCCACTAACCTCTCCCAGCCTCCTCGGGGACACTGAGCAGCATTTTCACTCCAATTATCTAATTGATTAATGTATTTAACTTGGAACATTTGTTCTCAGCCTGTGTTTGACTTTCAGTTTCTTGCTTCTCTTGCAGACCAGCAGGGTAACCTGAGGGCCTGAAAGCTTGCTTGCTAGTTTTTCCAAGCTGTAGCTGTTGGCCTAAAAAAAAAAAAAAAAAAAAAAAAAAAAAAAAAAAAAAAAGAAAAAAAAAAAAAAAAAAACGCCC
>JANHGN010020365.1:29813-53976 GCA_024605025.1 Megaceryle maxima | reverse complement strand
TAAATAAATAAAAAATCTCTCTCCTTACTGACCTTGCCTTGACACACAGGCCATCATGAAAATCCCACCCTGGGTAAATAGCTCACTTTTTTATTCAGAGGAGAACTGCCATGCACCAGAGGGTCAGGGAAAATCATTTGGGAGATAAGCAGTGTTTTTATCTTAAGCAATTAGTCCTTAGTGTTGGGTTTTTTTTAAGGTTTCTAATTGGCTTGGAAGTTGTTCTTGTACAGCAGTAGGAATACTAAACTTGCTAAAAGGGCTCAGGCTTGTCTCCCTCACCCTGTCTTGTCCCTGCCACCCTGCTCGGGGGGAAGCAGAAAACCACTGGCGTTTCTGGCGTGCCATTCCAGCAGGATGAGCTTAGGGCCACTATCTCCCCCATCAGCCTCTGGGTCGTGATCATCTGATATGCGCCAAGGTTTTGCCCATCCATCATTAAGCTGCTGGTGGGTTTTCTTCAGGCTGTAGTCCCCAGGTTGAAAAAGCAGGAAGGAAGTGGGGAGAGGGCTGAAGCATGGAGATTTCCCTTCGGATGTTGTCATGGCATGGGTTAGGGTCGGAATCCACAGAGCCAGGTCTCCTTGCTGCAGCCATCACCCGTGTGATGGGGAATTAGCTTTCTCCAAGCAAACCGAGCCACCCTGCAATGTTTTTTTCCAGTAAATTATAGGAAAATGAGCTTGTCCCTCTCCCTTGAAAGCTGTGCAGCACCAACGTGGGATTGACTAAATTTCTCCCAGTTTCCCAGCGGGGTCCTGAGCAGTGGGAATAACTGCTCATCAGCAGCATCTTCTTAGTGACATTTCAGCTTCTTTTTGGTGTGGCTGGATGGTGAGCAGGGGCATCTGTCTGCAGCGGCTGGGAAGCTTCTCTGTCTCTAAGCCCTTGGCGGGGAAAGAGCCTGAGTTCTGGGGTGCGGACTAGATGAAATGATGAGCTGAACTCACTTTGTGGCTGTTCTGTTGCTGCTCTTTCAGATCCTAGAGACGTCCGTTCAGACTCTGTGAGTTGAGAAGACACAGTGCAGCACTGGAACAAACTGCATCTGCTTGAATTCACCCGTTGGGATGTTAGGGTTTAATATACATCGCACTTCTGCAACAGAAATCTGTATTTCAGTGTGATATACTACTAGAGTTTGGTTTTTTCTCCAACTCTCTTAGGCAAAAGCACTTAACAAGTTGCTTCAAAAGCATGCAGAGGTGTGAGTTACAGCTGAGGTAATTAATTTGTGTTTGTAGGCCTGACCCCCTGCAGTCTAGGTGACATGTTGGGTTGGCAGTTAGGAAGAACAAAAGTCTAATCTTGAAGATTAGGAATTCTTTGACAAAGGTTAAGCCAGGGTGCTGCTGCCTTATCATCTGTACTGGTGTCCTGTGGCAAATCTGTAATTTAAGCCATAAACAGTGGGCAGGCTGTTCCTCACGCTGCCTTTAAAGCAGCAGCAGCAGCTCTGCTCACCTACCAGGTTGTTTTGCAAAGCAAAGTCTTAAAAATGGTTAGGCATGAAACAAGACCAATGCAGCTCTGGATCCTAAAGTCACTGCAGGGGTGCCCATTGCAAGGTCATTCAAAGCCAGAGCCTGCTGTATGATTTGTGAAGTCTCTCCTTCACAAGTTCAGCTCCGTGCTGTCCCCTGTCTCTTCTGCTCATCTATTCTTGTTCCTCCCACCCTGGGGTGAGGGAGCGGCACAAACACTGCACATCATCCGGGTACTGTGAGGAGAGCTGGAGAGGAGCTGGGGTAGGATGCAGACGGGCCAGCAGGTAGCTCTGAAGAGGGAAGCCAGCCTTGCCTTTCTGCAGGCTGCCTTGGTGTGCTGAGCTCCAGCCCGGCTGCAGCAGGATTTAGTCCCAGCACGCTTCCAGCCAGCATGCTGTGGCAAGCTTCCCCAGGCAGCAGTTTCCACTTTTCCTCTTTGGTGTCTATTGTTTTGTTATTTGCGGAACTGGAATCCATGATCAACTTTGAAACATGGTTAGCATTAGCCTCTGATGCAATGGGAGGTTTTTTGTTTCCTTGTAGATTGATCCGAGCCTGAACACATCTTCCCCTGGACAAACTGAGGGGTCCAGAGCTCTCCTGTGACCCACACGCTCAGGCAGCGTGTTCAGTGCTGAAAGACCATCCAGTTTAGTGTCAACAGAGCTGCAAAGTTTTGGCTTGGCCTAAATCAGGCAAATAGTCACTTGATCACAAATGAGTTTACAGAAAGGGGGAGGGTGGCTGCGTGCTGATGGTTTAGATTGAGTCGTTTAGTGAACAGCATCAGGAATAGGTTACGTTCTCACTTATTTGGATTTTAATCTAATGTGTTAATAACGTGAGGCTCTTCAGATGAAAATGTATTTCCAAGTTGCTCGATGTATTTGCTAGCCTAGTAAGTTGAAGACATATGCGAAAGAAAGGGCCATCTGATGAGCTGCTATTGTTCTCTTAATTCAAGCCACCCCATTTGGGCCACTCTGCGTGAATGGCTTTGTGTTTGCTAATAAAATCATGCTAGGTTCTCTACAACACATGTTCTGCATGTCCCAGCTAGTCAGCAGCAGTGAAACCTTATTTTATAGGTTTATAATGTTACCTTCTCAACTGTGCCTTCTTTTAGAGACACCAGTACTTCCAGGGTTGGCCTTGGCAGGCTTGAGCACACAGACTTCTATGATTGCTGCTGTAACTCTATGTTTCTGGCATGTCTTCCTCCATCCTTTGGTACCTTTGGGCCCGTGCTCCCTGTATGGCTTGTCATGTACCTCCTCAGCTAAAGGATGCTCTGTTAGCATGCTGACTGTTGGAAGAGAAATAGAAATGTACTCCTTGGACTGCATCCTCAGCCTTCTCCCCAAAATGTTTGGACAAGCCCAAGTTGCTTTTTGCGATGGCCCAGGGAGGGTCCAAGAGTGGCTGGGGACTTCACAGCCCTTTTATCTGCTGGCCTTTGGAGACACGGAGTGGTTACGGGAAGAGCTTGCTGTTGGATGAGCCCAGGAGCTCTGCAGCCAGCCTGACAGTTTCTTTAGGCAGTCCCTGAGGCAGAAGGACAAAAAGCAACCTTCTGCCTTAGCACAGCATCTCTGAGGGGGCTGCTCTTTGCAGTTGGCTGGCAGCGGTCCTCCAGGAGCCAGGTCCAAGCTGGGGGTGGAATCAGTATGCATGGCTGTTGCTCCCTTTCCTTGGTACATTGTTTTTTAAGGGCTGTAGGGTGGAGGGGATTAGAGCAAGTTCTTAGGGGAGGACAATAGCCAGCAGGGGATGGCTGGTCATTTTTGTTTCTTTTGTGACACAAACAGTCTCTCCCTTAGTACTCTCAGGGGCTCATGAGCCTTTGTGATGTTTATGAGGCTGAAAGATTTGGAGACCTCTGGTCTAGATAGCTCTCCAGCTGAGAAGGGGAATTTAGGCACTTGAGATAGTGTGGCCAGAGAAACTACAATAAATATTTGGAAGATTTTAGTGTTTGGCGTTTGTCAAGAACGGTTTATAAGAGTGAAATCTTTAGTGGAAAGGATGGAAGTCCAGCTGAAATGACAAAGATGTGCCTGGGTTGGCGTTGGCACATCTTCCACGCTTTGGGGATTAGAAGGAATTGTGTAATAGCAGCATAATGATCTGCAGAATTGGCTCATTTAAACTTCAGCTGCTTTTGTTTAGGAGATGGACTTAAAATCTGAATCTGGGTCAAAATCTTTTCTTGCTCTAGAACCAAAAGTTCCACGCGTTTCAGACTTCTGTTTGAAGAGACCTCTTTCTTATCACAGCTCAACCAGACAGCCTCAGCTGAATTTCCGCCAGGCAGGTGGCCTTGGCCTGCTAGTTCTCGTCACTTGGGAAAGCGGCATTGATCAGGATCAGAAAAGATTTTCTAGGCTCTGATGATCACAAACACATCCTCTCCTGCTGGTTGAATAATGGTCCTTGGCCCTTTTTAGGACTGAGGAAACATCTCCTCTCTCTAAGACTAGCAGCTGAGCAGACGCTGCTCTGGGGGTGTATTCACTCTTCTGGATTCTTACCACATTTTCAGTGAAGATTAGTGTCCCAGTTTTATCACTTTGCCCTAAACTACCAGGGAGGTGGAAGGTCTTCCTCAGCGATAGTGTTCCTCCTGAAAACAAAGGACAAATCTTTGTGAGCAGTGTCTTTAGACCTGTTGTGGCCCCATATCTCCTCTGCTTCCAGCAGAGAATAAAATCTCCAGAAGTTGTTTTGGGTGCAGCTGCATTCCCAACAGTAAATGCAGGTTCTTCCTGATCCCGTGGGCAGCTGCTCACAGGTGTGCATGGCCTCCCGATTTCCTGGGATTGGCCCCAGTCAAGGAAATGTGCAGATATTTCTTTGTCCCAACCTGTTTCCTGACTTTTCCCAGGGAATACACCTTGAGGGGAGATTTGCAAGGTTAGTATTGGGAAATAGCTGCTTGGGAAAGCCCTCTTCCATGCTACTGCAGAAGGCAACTTGATTAATTACTCTGATTACTCATCCGGACTGCGATAGACTTCCAGGGGTGAGACAGTTGTAAAGCTGAAGATTTGGAGATCAGAAATCATGTCCCTTTGGCAGGCAATCCCACCAGGCTGCCTGCAGGCAAGTAACAAAGTGATCCTGCATATGGAGGATCTCCATAAGTCACCACCAGTGGAATTTATAAATTCATTTATTATTTGCTTAAAGCTGCCCAACAAGTGCCTGTCTGCAGCACACATAGACACCTGTTATTGTCTACAGCAGAGAAGATTATGCTATTGAGCAGTTGCTGTGTTAGCAACATGCACACACAAAACAAAAGTCTTTGTTCAGGGTGTGAATTTGACATCATACTGTGGATAAACATGTAGTCCAGAAAGATCACTCCTAGAATAAGAACCGCTGGCAAATAATTGTTCTCTCTTGGTGCTGGAGCACCTCTGCTACAAGGATAGGCTGAGGGAGCTGGGATTGTTCAGCCTGGAGAAGAGAAGACTCCAGGGGGACCTTAAAACTGCCTTCCAGTACCTGAAGGGATCCCTACAGGAAGGCTGGAGAGGGACTCTTCACAAGAGTGTCCAGCAATAGGACGAGGGGAAATTGTTTTAAATTGAGGGAAAATAGGATGAGATTGGATCTTAGGAAAAAGTTCTTCAGTATGAGGGTGGTGAGACTCTGGAATAGGCTGCCCAGAGGGGCTGTGGATGCCCCCTCCCTGGAGGTGTTCAAGGCCAGGTTGGATGAGGCCTTGAGCAACCCAGTCTAGTTGAGAGGTGTCCCTGCCCACAGCATGGAGGTTGGATTAGATGATCTCTGAGGTCCCTTCCAGCTTAAGCCCTTATGTGTTTTTTGCCTGGATGTGACAAGGTACTAGCAGCAGAAGTTGGCAGCCAAGTCTCCCCACTGTCGCATCGTGTGACACAGGAGTCTCACAACTTCAGATGCAAATGTGCAGGCTGAGGCATTGGTGTCACAGGCTCCTGCATGTTTTGATTAATTCACCTATGGTTTTCATACACAAGTTCAGGGATGGGTGCTTTCATCAACTTTGTGATCAAAATGTGTGCCAAGGATATTATGACTCACGTTACAGACTCACTCGTAGCTTTGCAGAGGGGGTTTAATAGCAGTGTTAAAATATCACTCATTTACTGTGCATGCAGAGCTGGCAGCACTGGCTGTAGTCATGGTTGCCTAACATTTCCCATTATATAAAATTTTGTTGTAGTTGCTCCTATCTTTATCAGCCTGTGTTCTTTGGTATTCTTCCACACTGAGATTCTGCCTATGGCTGAATTATTTTGGCAAATTTTAGTAAAAACAGAGGGGGAGGAAATTACATTGTTTTGCTCATGTCAGAGTCTTGCAATTTACTTTTCATTGATTACCTTCCAGCTTTCTGACTTTGAAGCAGGGGTGTATTGTTTGGCAAGTGGGTTGCTGGAGGTGGGAGGGGTGCTGGCAGTTGGAATATACCTTCTGCTGTCCATGTGAGAATCCATCCAATTTGATTACATTATAAGCTCATGACAATTTCACAAGCTCTATAGTAAATAGTTAAAAATTTTGGCAGCCAGTGTATCTGAAAAGTGTATTTGCTATGATGATGCTTATGGCTAAGACTTCAGGGACTGGAAACTGCAATTCCTGTTGCTGATGATGAGTCTGGAGTCTCGACCCTCGTCATTAGGTGAGGCAGCTCTCTTCTGGCATCTTCCAGAAGAGGCATTCATTGAAAAAAAAAGGCTTTGGTGGCAGTGATGGGGAGGAGGTCAGGAAGGTGAGATCCTCTGACAGTGAGCAGATGATGTTGGGAGCTAGCAAGAGACAAGGCTGTACTGTGTATTGAAACTGGAAAGGGATCTTCTGGTGCTTCCCAGAGTTTTCAAGTGCTGTAGCCGAAGCTGCGCATTCAGCCTCACTTCACGCCCCTTACCCAGGAGGAAGATGCTGGTGACCCACAGCCAGTTTTGATAACGGGGTACAATTCCCTTTTGTGCAGGTTAGAGGAGAGAAACCCTGTTTGCCTCTGAGGGGGAGGGCCGTGAGCTGACCCTCACTAGATACTGGAACCCATATAGCTGAATGGGTGAGAGGGGCTGGGGAAGTTTGCCCCATGTAGACATGGGACAGTGCAGGTCTGATGAATGGTACTATCACATGGAGTTCCATAACTTTCTTTTCTTGTAGCTATTTGCTGATGTGTGATCATAGACTCCTTCTCTTTAGGTCTCTTGCTTGTTCAGTGCATGGCCAGTACTGAGAGAACAAACAGAGTGGTAGGAAAGAAAGCACACAGGTCACCTGCATTACCTCTTGCATCATTAAAAGGCCTTGCAGTGGTAGAGGCAGGAGATGCAAGCAGAAAACCACAGGTGCTTCTGGGCTGGTTTCTGCCAGAGACATCCTGTAAGACAGCTCTTCTCCCTGGCAGGTAGTCGTGCATGCTGTAGCTCTCTGAGTGCACCTTAGGACCTGGATCAGCCCTACTGAAGTCTTACAAAACTGCTGAGTATTAGGCCCAGAGCATTTCAAATTGAGCATCCACATTTTGAGAAGAGATTGACAGTTTTAGCAATGCAGTTGTTTTTGTGTACATAAGAGGATAAAAGCTTTTCCTCCCTCCAGCACAGCAGAGCAAACAAATACAAGATCCACTTGTGAAAATCACCATAGAAGAATCTCCAACAAAGTGAACAGTGCTGGATTCAGCATGAGATTTAGGATAGTAATCCATTTCTCCCGTGCCCTGAACAAATGAAGTTCTGCAGAGAGCAGTGCAGGATCAGTAACATCCCCACTGGGGATGGCTTTTCCCTGCTGTCTTAAGGAGCAGCATCTAAAGCAATGAGGCATTTTTGCATTGCATACTCGGTCAGTGAAATCCCATATGTAGAATGTGGCCCATACACGTTCTGTACCAGATGGTGTGTTCATGTCACACTGATGGGCTCCACTGTTTCACAGGTCTTGAGCTCCAGGCCCTACACAGAAAGCAGCCTTTCCCTTCATTTCTAGTGATAGCAATTGGGATGACTGCAGCACACCGTGGTGGGTCAGACTGGCTGTGGTGCTCTGCTCTTGCTGTAGAAGAAGAGAATGGTAGCAGCAACACGTCATGTAAACTGGAGGTGATTTGGAGCCCACTCACTGCCATCCAAAATGCAAAATTAAGCCAGGTCTCTGCACTGGGGCTCCCAAGAAGTGGCTTTTGCAGTGGGCCTGCGTGGACTTCAGTGTCTGGGAAGTTGTCAGCTGGAGCATTTGGGCTGATTTTAAGATCCCTTCTCCATGCAGGTTTTCTGCTGAGATCTGACCACAGCCTTCTCATTATTCAGAGCACTTAAGAGTCTCTTCACACTTCCCCATTTTCACTAATTATCGCAGTGTCTTTAGGGCCTCCCCCTCTTGAATTTGGTTGTGTGTCAGCAAATACCTTGTACTCAGAATTTCTGGAGAGAGTAAAATTGATCAATGGAAACACAGTTTGATCACCAACCCTTCTGTCTTTAAGAAACTGAAGTTAAAACAAACAAACAAACAAATATAGCTGTCTTTTATTTTAACAGTGGCTAATTTATTTAGAACAAAAAGTGCATTGCTTGCATTGTCACTTATTTTTCCTAACTGGAACCATCAACTGTTTTTAATTGTATAAAGATAGTTAGGAATGGAATGAAAGTTCAAACAGCTCTTTTACAGCACGTTAAATGAACATGGTACTTCATATATATCCCCACAATAATGCATACCAGATGAAAAGATACTGTGGAATTTGTGTAATAAAGGTAAAAGCCCATATATCTGCCTGTCATAATGGATGAGAACCAAAACAGAAAAAATCTGTAAGGCAAAAATAACAACAAACCCCAGCATGGTTCTTGAAGTCAAATTTCCCTTGCTGTAAAGTGCATGGAGAAAAAACAAGCATGGGACTTCCCTGGGCAGTGGCCAAACAGGTTAGCAGGATGGATTGCATATATATATATATATATATAAGCCTCACAACTGCTGCCCTAATGCTCTCACACCACCATTAAAGGTGTTTCATCTCTCCTCTGGTCTGGAGTTTAGCTGGACCTTCTGGTGTTGCAGTGTTCCAGGAGCTCCCTTGTGACCTCTGTGCAATTTGTCTGTGAGCAACTCATTTCTAATTATTTTCTTCCTTCCCTGCCTCCTTTAGCTGTTTTTTGCTACACTTGAGCATCCGTTTATATGAGGTGAACTGGTTCTTGCACCTTGAAGTATTCAGTGAATACCTCTGGAGGCATTGCCATCTTCAGGAGCAGATCATGCCCAACAGGGTCCTTCTGGTTTTGGTCAAGACATATGCAGTAAACAGGCATTGCTAACCAACCTGTGCCAGCCAGCTTCTGGTGTTGATCTGCATCTTCCTCACTGCTGAATTCTTTGCTCTTGGTTTGCCAGACACTGAATTTAGATCCATTTGTAAAAGTACAGCCACAAGAAATGAGAAACTGAACCTGATGATTTCATTCATCATGCTTAAATATGATTTTGAGTGACCTCAATGAAGAGATTGGTGGTTTGTCTTCCAGGTCTGGCTGGAGATGCAAGCTTCAGTGACTGTCCCAAAAGTAGGACTGTGAAAGAAGGCTTCATTCTGCACCATCAAAGAAAAGTTACTTTAGTCCTTATTTGAAAGGAAGACTGTGCCTATTTTCTGGGGACACCAGCAAGTTATTTGCTGTTAGTCTGCTGAACTCTTTTGAGAGGAAAAAAATAAGTATCTCTAGTAAAGGAAAGAACATTTTAACAGCATCTGTCTGCCTTAGACATAGTTTCTGCGTGGTTCGTTCCTTCTGGTTGTTGTTACAGTTCTTCTGGGCATTTGTCATTGCTGTCAGCCTCCTGTGGACCTTGTCAGAAGGATGGCATGACTCAGTCCACCATAATCCCACCCAAACCACTGTGTTCTGTTGGCCAGGTCAGCCTGAGCTGACAATGGAACATCAGATTATGAGCTCCCAATAGACCAGAAACCCAAGTTAGGATTTATACATTTGCTGTGATGCTGACATCTCTGCAGACCAGAGCAGTGAATGACAGAGCAAGTTGAAAAGCTTTTTGCATCTTGCCAGTGTTTTGTTGTTGATACACAATGTTGTTTGCTAACATCCTTCAACAAGTAGCCTTGAACGGCCCCATTTGGGGAGCTTGAGACTCCAGAGGACTGCCAGAGCAGCTCTGTTTCAAGGTGCTGTACTTCTGAGACCTGCGTACCTCTCATGGTTGCAGTCATCTGATGCTTTTGAACTGTTCATTATAAAATACTGATTGGAGACAGAAGTCTTCTGGTGGGGATCTTATTTTCTGTCCCAGTCTAATGGTCTCTTGACTTTAGACTTAAATGTGTTCCCTAGATAGAAGTAAAGTTAAATAAGGCTTTGCAGGAATTCTTAATGCAGAGGTATGAAACATCTTTGTGAAGATCTTTTTGCTTGACTGAGTTGTTTTTTCATGTGCTGACAGTATCTGATCCCACTTCTTGACCTTTAATATACACTGAGAGAGAAGATTAGGATGTTTCTAATCAGCTGAATCTCCCCTCTGGGAGCACTATTAAATCCTGACTTTCAGCTTTATCTCTGCCAGGTCTTGCCAGCCCTCCATGTTTTTGGTTTTGTTACCAGCTGAGGTCAGAGTTCAGTCACCTCAAAGGTTCTTGTTCAGTTGGGGGAGTTTCTTGGATCCTTTCTGTAGGAGTTAAGACACAGTGAGCAACTCTGCTTGGAGCAGACCTCTTTTGTTTCATGTGCCTTGGTGAGCCAGACCTTACTCAGTGAAACAAACTCATTTTTTTGTGCAGGATTATTGCTAATCCTACCCACCTCATCATTAGTAGGGCTTCATCAGAGGTCTTCAGGAACAAACCTGGGTGGTTTTGAGGCACTGAGTCCTTCGTAGCTGTTCAAAGCATTACATCAGCTAGTTTCTTCTGCCACTCAAACTTGTCATTTCATTAAGATACCAAGTTTGTTGGCAATAAATTGTTAATGAGTATTGAGTTTCATGCCATTGTTCTGATGAGGATTTAAGCAAGGCTAGCGAGTCTGCGGTCGTGCGGCTCAGCTTACATTATGTGGCCCAGTGACACAAGCAGGCAGTTTAATGTCAAAGCTGCCACTAGTCTTTGTAAAATGGAGGCCCCTTGAGCTGCCTATCTTCCTCCTTCAGTGCAGCCATCAGCAGCACCGCTTTTGTGATTTAAGTATTGAGGAATTTAGCCCTGAAAGCATTAAAGACAAGGGACTGCAGTGCTGGGGTTCATGCCCTCCTGAAAAGCCTCAGTGATCTAAGGTAGGAACTGACTGAGCTCAGGAGGTCTTACGTGCCCTTTGGTTCCAGCAGCTCCTGTTCCCCAGCCTAGTCCATGTACCTGTTGATGTCCATGCCCCATCCTGTGTCTTGAACACTCCAGAGGCTCTGCGGATATGTAGGAAGGAGGGGAATGGTCTGGAGTCATTGGCCAAAGATGGATGCTTTGTTCCCATCCAAAAACTTACTCATCCTACAGGCCCTGGTCTTAAGTTACAGAGCTTGCAGAGAAATCTGCTTATAATTTTTTTTTTTTTTTTCCTGTAAGCCATTTCTTGTTGAGCAGAAATTCTGGCAAAGAAGAGTTGAGGCAATGGAGAATCCCCCGTTCTGCCTGGTTATACCAGGCCTCCTCAGATCTCTCCTTGGAATGAGTAGGCAAGAGGAAATACTTTCCATTTCAGAGAAGTGTGGACAAACAATGTTGCTTCAGAGGGAGAAGAAAAGTGGCAGACGGAGTTACAGGGCTGAATCCTGCTAGCCAAAAGCATGATCTTGCCTTTATTCAATCATTCCTGGAACACAGTGTTCTTATTGTATTCCCCCTGACCCTGCTCAGTGCCTCTCCTGGGGCTCAGGACTCAGAGATACCCTGACCACGATGCTGACGGATTTGGGGAAGTTAAAAAAAGCATCAAAAGCATCTTGGTAATGGACCCTCTCCCTTGCCTGACGTTAGGTAAAAGTGTTTTCTGAAAACCTGGATCCCGTTAGAAAGGTTCCCACTGTCCGGAAAACAAAGCCTCGCTCGCCTGGTTTAGTCATTAAGTAAATCTGTGGTTTGGTTGAGACAAAAAAATCATGAAGAAAAGCTGTTGAAATCCTGGGATTAATTTGATAGTTTGCAGGCAGTGGTGTTTTTAAGCAGAGCTGCTGCCTTCTGTAGGTTATGAACAGACCCAGGTATAAACCTGGGCTCCCCTTTCTCCCCACGCCTCAGAGGCAGTCATTTGGAAGTAATTTGTTTCCCGAAGGCCCCCGCTGTGCAGGCAAGGGGGATGCTCTGGGCTGGAAGCCGTGTTCCATGGGTTGCGTGGGTGTCTGCATGGCTGGGAAGCTGGGAGATGCTTTCAGCTGCGGAGGGAGCAGCATCCCGGGCTGTGGGCAGGGCAGGAGGAACAGATGGATGGTTGCTCGCTTGGCGTGACACGGAAAGCTCAGAACAGTTTGGGGGTTGCTGGTATTTTTACATCTGTGACCTGATAGTTGTATTGCCCCTTCCGGGAAGAACCATTTTCTCTGAACTCCTTTACATCTTACAGCTGCCCTGCCTGCCTTCCATGGGAAGGGAACCATGAGCCAAAGCTAGAGGAGCCCACGCAGAGACCCCCACAGCTCTCTGCTGAGCATTACCCCTCTCCACCAGCCCCAGTTTACTTGGGAGAATCACTTAGGAAAGTAATGAGCTGGGAGCTGGCACTGCTGCATGCTGTCTGAAATGGCTACTCTGTGTGTTTGTCCACTTAAGCACATACATATATATATATATAATCACTTGCCATATTAAACATATATGTCATTTCAGTCTGAGAAGCCAATTAGCAGAGTGGAAAGCTGTTGCCTGTCAGCTTGTTGCCAAATTTTCCCCAGCTCTCAGTTTAATCAGGGGAAGGAGGCTGCCATTATCTGTGCCTGTGTCTGCGCCAGAGAGCCGGGTGGTCCTGGGGCAGTACATTTGGAGGATCAGAGAGTGGGGGATGAGGACTCGGGTCCAGCTCATTTTGGGGGTTTTGCAAACCCGTGGGCATCTGGAGCACACTGGGAGCATTCTGGGAGCGTGGCATCCCCTGCCAAGGGATGGGAACCCAAGCTCCTGGGCATGGTGCAATGATCACGTAGGCAGGCCCTGTGATTTGAAAAGATTTGTATTTATTTTAATGCACAATGTGACCTTAAAGCACATTGGTGCTTCTGTTTTGACATTCCTCTTTATGCATGTGATGCTGGGCAGGACCTCTCTGTTCTGGAGGTGTCAGGAGGGTTTGATCCTCAGGATCAAGCTCTTCTCACTGCCTTCCAGATGCGTTTTGATCCAGTCACAAATTTAGTTATTAAGACAACTTTTTCTGGCAACGTGTGTGGATGTTCCAACCTGTGTGTGCTTGGTTCCATCCCTTCCAATAAAATATTAAAGATAATTCTCCTACAGCATATTTTCTGATAGAGGCTGTGCCATGTGGGTGAGTGTGGCTTATGAGTGGGAGCACTGCACCCTGGATATCTGAAGCACACGCAGGAGGTGCTGGGTTTGCCCTGGTTTTGTAGCTTCTGAAGTCACTACAGAGGGTTTTGAATGACTGATAGAGCCAGCCTGCTCCAAAGCTATGAGGTTCTTATTTAATCACCATTAATGCAGCCAAATATCCTGTATATTTTATAGAAAATTTCCCATTTAATGTCAACCTTTCACAGTGGGTAAGGGTTCGTATTGATCATGTCATCATTTGGAAAAAACAAAACAAACCAATTTATTATGACATAAATTCAGGCTAAAATGTTGAAATTAAGCAGATACCTATTATTGTTAGATATGGAACAAATTTTTCTGTGATGTTTGCTGTGTTTCAGGAAGATGATCTAAGCATCCTGTTAATTGATGTGCAGACATTGTGTTGCCCATATTTCCTCTTTTATTTGAATTCACTTCGTATGCGTTGAGCTATTAAATAGGTGGTAGTTTTGGTTGTTTTCTAGTGCATTGTTTTTAGGAAGGACTTGGCTTTATTGTGTGTCAAAATTGGAATTTTTCAGTTTTGATTTTAAATTTGTATCTAGTGGACAAAACATAGTATTGCAGTGAGGTGATGCATGAGAACAGCCTTGCCTCTGCTAGGGAGGAGGAGCTGGTTTCTGGATGCACGGTCAGATGAAGTTTCGAGGGACTTGTTCTGCAGTTCCCCTGGAAAGCAGTGGTTGCAGCCTGGTGTCTGAAAGCCTTTCCTGAGAAGGTTAGGGTGGCCATAGGACAATACAGCCACAATAGTTAGCCTATCTAGACTTTATTTGCCTCCTAAGGCAAACCATTTTTTTCCTGTATTTCAGCTTCTTTCCTAGATTCTGATAAATTCTAAACCACTTTTCTTACTCACCTTGCTGTATCCTGTGATCTAAATTACTGGTTTCAATTAATCCATCTTCTGTTCCTTAGTCCTGCCTGAGAAGTTGTATGTCCTTGGTAAATGAAAAGGAGTGAGAAATTGGAAACTCAGACTGGTAGATCTTGGATTTAGCTTTTGTAACTGTACTTTAATACTTCACAACAATTGCTGAAGCTCCCCATAAAATAATCTCTGCATAGTCCTAAAATGGAATTGAATGCCTTAGTATAAAAGAGAAGAGGAGCCCTTATCTGTACTTTTAGTTACATTCTTATTTATTTCCCTTATTCCTCTGGCGTGGGAAGATGAATAAGCACGGAAGAAGATACAGATTTGCAAAGGCAAGGAGTGCTAAAGAGCGTCATTTTTTTTCATCAGCTTTTAAAAGCCAGACTGTAATCATAAATTCCCTGATAGCTCGAGCATGCAGAAATCGTCTTTAAGCCTACAAGTGACAGGCTGCTGTTGCTTTTCAAAGTTAAGATTTCATTTTTTTGTAAGACACAACTTTGATCTGGTTCCTTTGTAATGCTCTGCAGAGTGCCGAGGCCGCTGCACTCGCTGGCTGCAGGGCTGGACGTGAACTTTCTTGGCAAGAGCCATCTGAAGACCTCAAAGAACAGATTAACTTGTCCAGAATTGATGTGATCTTTGAAGAAGCTGCCCTTGCCTAGAACACATGTGATTAGCTTGACATTGGCAGTGATAAAGTTGAGATGCACAGCAGTGTCTGAGTACCCAGAGTAAATGGGAAGAGTTTTAAGAGGAGCAACCCCAAGGATTTGCAATCAAATTGTCAGCTAAATTCCCAATTTTAACCTCTGGAGTAGACTTTGTGTCTTTTGTGCAGGTTAAATCCAGTCAGGAGTAAAGGTTTTCAGCTTTGCATCTTCATAGACATTTTGTTCTTAGCTCCACAACATGTATTTGGGAGCACTGTGAATGCTTTGGGACATTTTAATAGTTTTATACCCAGTGTGGTGCAACTTTTCTGATGGTTATTGGTACCATGGATTTGAAACAGAGACTTTTCTATTCAGGTAGTAGCTTAATGTAATCTTGTAAGTCAGGCTTCTTGATGTATGCTCTTCTAATCCCTTGTTTAAAGGTGACCCTGCCTCTCAGACACTCTTGTCAGCACGTGCTATTTAAATACGCTGAAGGGATTTGCTTCAGCTCGTACATCCTAAGCTCACATGTGCAGCTTTTAATTTGATTGACTGATTGTGATAATGGAACGTGGTATTGTGTGAAGGAGGTGACAGTCACCTGCTTGTTGGTAGATAGGAGCATGGGAAGTAAGAGAGGTCTGATTGTGTCTGGCCAACCAGGCACTCAGCGAGCTGCCATTTTGAAAGCCTTTTTTCTTTTTTTCTTGGATGGAAGTACATAACTTCTTTAATGGGGAAAAAAAAAATCACAGAGTAAATGGGAGGTGTCAAAATAATGAGCCGGAAAGATGTCTCAGTATTAGAGTGTGTCCTCCTAATTACCAAGGCAAAATGAACAGAGATGCCAAATAAGAGTAGTGCTTAGTGCTGGCTTCCTCCTGCAAACATAGCTTTGGAAATAGTAATTTTCAAAAACACAGGACTGTAAAAGTTGTCAGAAGTTGGTGTGAAAAAGCAAGGTTAGAGTACAGAAGCTCATCAACTGGGTCTCATTGAGTTGCAGCCCGGGTCTGTGGCCTCTGGGCACCATCCCTCAGCTCAAACAGCACCCACCAAATGAGGAAAGGAGGAGTCATGTCCTTACTGCTGTGCAGGAGGGAGGGTGTCACTGCTGCTTCAGCCACTCTGGAACTGCTAGCAGGCTTGGGAAGACCATGTCTCTCAGACCTGTCAATAGAGCCTTGTGTAACTGTTCCCTCCAGTGAAAATTTAAATTCTATAGAAATTAGTTGCCTAGAGGCCTGTCAAGGAAGTTTCCTTCTTGCCTTTTTTTTTTTTCCACATTCTTGGTGAAGAACATCAAGAGCACATCAGCCCCACATTTCTTGCATAGAGCAGAGTAGCGGGTTTGTCAAAAATTGGTGACTTTGCATCTTTGATGTAAAATTGCATCAGGTGAAGTTGTGTGAAGGGAGACTGGGGATCCCAGGCTGGAAGGAAAAGGGTGCCCTTAGAGAGTCGGGATGCAGAGTGAACTCCAGCTAGGGCAAGAGGAGCAAAGGGCACCTCACCTCTCTTCTCACTGCCATTGAAACTCCAGGATCTGGTGCCAAAGTGCTGTATGCTGGTCTTGGTTGGAGGAGTGGGAGATTTGGGGATGGGATGCAGCCAAAACAACATGCAAAAATAAACTCTGAACAGGCAGAAGGAAGCCCTAAAGAGATGCTTGCTGGTTTGTTAACACAGTTTTGGCCCTTGTCAGCATTACCAGAATTTACAGTGATCGGTGGAGGGCTTTATGCAAAGAAAAGGCAGCCGGTCAGGTTGACTTACTTGGGTCGCTGCGATCTCTATTCTAATTGTTCCCTATGTGATTATGTTAAGGGTTGAGCAACTGAGAGCTGCAGAAGAGACATGCAGCTTTATTTCTGCGATGTGTGAGATGTTTTGTGTTCGTTTCAAATGCTTATTGCTCTTTCTGTCTAAAAATGTAGAAAATAAAATTCAGAATTCCGGAAGTATGCAGGAATTGTTGTGAAGTCTGACTTGAAATGCTCACCTTTCCTTTTATCGCCCTTATCAGTACATAGAGCTCGGTATGTGAGGTTTTTAGCTGACATTTCAAATTGCTGCCAGTGTGCCTGTATCCCTTTTAAAGCAGCCTCCCCTCCCAGATCAGAAGTGACCAGGTTTTTTTGTTAGACTCCATGTTCCTTTAATGTTTTCCTCCTAATAGACGTTGAAAGCGTTCTTCAGAGGCACGGCACAAAACATTCAAATAGTGATATGAGCCAGCTGAAGAGAGTTGTCAGGGAGAGGGAACATTAAGAGAAGGATTGAATACAGATGGATTCCTCAAAAGTAATGTAACCTGTTATGATTGCTTTGAAATCCTATATGCCTTCCATCTACTTATGCTTACCAAAAGTTTACATTTGCATTGATGTATTAGAGGCAGAGCTAAAATGGAAGTAATCCCTGTTGTATACATGCTTAAGTATGTCATTTTGGCTAAATACAACAGTTGTGACCAAACTCTTGCCTGTGTCCTCGGTGGGAAGCCCACAGCTGTGGAGTGCTGCCAGAGAGCCCATCCATCTCGACTCCTCTGGAGGGGGGCCATGAATCACTCAGCACCCAGCTGTTCGCTCTTGGTTCCTTCAGCCATCTCTGATCCATACCCAACAAACTCTTTAGATACACTTTGCTTCTCTTTCTACCAGCAGATACAAAGGAGAAATTGATTGATCTGTGTGTTTTAGTCTATATATCATAGGGCTTTCTTAAGAGACTGCCAGAATAATCCATGCTTCTCCCAGAGTCCTGGCAGAAGGTGCACTAGAAGCTGGTGCTGTATTTTAATTGGGTTATCCCAAAAAGCATCCTTCTCTTTGCCGCAGGGAAGGCCCGAGCTATCCATCATCCCTGCCTCAATTTAGGAGGTTGTATCAGCCTCTGTCATGCAACTGTCATATTGGATTTGGCAGGAGGGTTGCACCGCACAGCGCTCCTTTAATGCTCAGAACTGACCATTACACAGGAGGAGAACTGGTATGGGGAGACTGGTAAGCTTGTCACTTATACCTTGCTTTTTAGGATGAACTTGTTAAAATTATTTCCAGCCTTAAGTATTTGTCCTAGAAAGCTGTTCTGAAATCTGACTGAATATAGAAATAAGGTTGCTCCAGTGCACATTTACAGTGACAGACAGAAAGTTTGTGTGCTAGAAGATGGCCGTGGTGATTCACCATCCCAAGGTGCCTGTAAGCATTTGTACACAACTGACTGTATTACACCCTAGTGCAGAGAAACCTTGCAAGGATCCCTTTTCCTCAAACAGTTGTGAAAAACCTGAGCAAACTCAGTTTTGAACACTCTTTGCTCCACTCTGCAACTATGCTGAGCTTCATCATCCAAGGAGAAGTAGCTTGGAAGATTTTTTGGTTTGTGGCAAGCAAAATAGTTTTCTCTTTGTTGAGGAGGGTAATTTGTTTCTAGCTGACTCCATAAAGGACCTAAAACAATACGATTTTTGTTAGTGACCAGTGAGCATCCATGAACCCTTTTATGACAAGGAGAATTGGTTCTGTGTCTGGGAGCAGAAGGGCAGTGACTAGGAGCTCCATGAGCAGTGTGTTAGCTGAAGGCTATAGCCCTGTCCAGTTCAGGTTTTAAAATACTTTGGTAACACTTCCATCCTTGTACACCAAGTACCATGTTATATGCAAATCATTCTGAACCTCCACCTTAGACGGGTTGGCTGCTCGTCCCAGTTGATGTAGTGGCTGCCCTCTGTTTAATATGCAGAAACTGACGGCTTTTCCCTTTGCTGGTGTCTTCCTCCCCTCCAGTCTTTCCATCCGTGAATTTCTCATGGGTATCCTTCTCTTATCTAAATGTAAACTCATCAGAGCACGGTCTGTTTTCTATTTTCTGTAGGACTTTGACCACTGCAGCACAGCTAGAAAAGCTTTTCATGGCAGAACGGGGAAGCGCAAATTACATTTGGTGTCCTCCTTGCAGGTGTTTGCTCAAGGTCCATTACAAACCACATCAATGAGGTGATGGTTACTGAGTTACTGTGTAAAAGATCACGCTGATGAGCTTCGTGATCTGAATTAAAACAGGGCTCTGATTTTCAGAGCTGGTAACAGAGCTTGGAGGACCCAGGGATTCATCAGCTTTAAGGTATCTTACAGATGCTGCTCCTCACTGCAGAGAGGCAGGCAGAGAGAGTGGGGGATTAGGTGATGCTGTGGTGCTGTGAACATTCCAGCTTGTTCCTCCTTCTGTCAAATTGTAAAATGACTTTCAGTGACAAGAAGATGTCTGTGTGGCCTGGCTGTCCTGACGTGTAGCAGGCTGGAGGCTCTTTGGCAGCAGTGGCTTTTTGATACCAGTGGCAGAGTCAGTGTGAAGAAGCTCTTGCCTGCTTGTTTCACAGGCTCTTTCACTGTTCACGCAGGTCTCCTCCTGAGCAAGGAACTTGCTTCCCAAGTTCCTCACGCAGGCAGTCTCTTTCTCTGTCATTTTGTTGAAGAGATGGGGGTTGGCCTGCTCACACGTGTACTTGAAGAACCTGTCAGCGGGAAAGGGCATGCAGTTGTCTACTAACTGACCTCCATAGATCCATGAACAGATTGTCCTTTGGAAAAGCTGGTGTGATTAGATGGTCCTTCCTGGTGGAATCTGCAAGCATTTGATGTACCCGAGTGCTGCATTTGAGGTTGGCTGTTAGGTACTGCATTGTAAGCAACAGTCATTTCTTGCTTTACCTCCCTCCCTTGGCAAACATGGGAGTAAAGAGGGATGTAAAAGCAAGCGTAGAATGGGTGAGCTGTGCTACACATGCCTCACCATTGGAAGAGCAGAAGCCTGTTTTGACTAAGAAAAATGCTGTCTTAATATCTAAGTAATGCTTTTGGTTGTCCTGCCTCACTCACAGACTGACAATGTTAAGCAGTTAGCCCATGGACAACATAAATTCTCATGGGATCTGGACTTCTTTAATATAGTTTTGTTCCCTCCCTTTTTCATCTCTATCAGTGTCATCTTCATTACTCCGTAAATTCCTTTTTGCTGCAAGTTATGAGTCAAATTGTTCATGGTTCTACCAGTGCAACTTAGTATGAACACAACTTACCCTGTAGCCTGTCACCAATGCTGGGGCTCCAGGCAGAGCCCTTCTGCCCAGTGATGTGGAGTATGGTCAAGTTCTTATCCTTCTAATTTGACTCTCTCATTTTTCTTGAAGGCATGGATCGTGGAGAGAGCCTGTTAACCCTTACTATGTCAACACAGGCTACGCTTTGGCACCAGCAACCAGTGCCAACGACAGCGAGCAGCAGAGCATGTCCAGTGATGCCGATACGATGTCGCTGACAGACAGCAGCGTGTAAGTACCTCCAATCTGTTGGGACAATAGTGTGTTTGTTTCTTTAGTGGTGGTGCTGCTGTTGTGTAGCTCTGGGGGAGGTTTTGCCACAGCTGGTGTCAGGGGGAATATCTGACTAGACCAAGGTCATGATCATTCTTGCTTTCTTTTCACGTGGAGGTGTTTTGTCTCTGTGAAGGCTACACAGCCTTGCCAGTCTTGGAAACATTTGCAGCATAAAATGCTTTGGGTGAACTAAAATTAATGCTTCTCAGTCAGAGTTCCTGTAGTGTTTCTCGCCAGGTGCATGGAGCATTGGAAACATTGGATGGCTTTGTAGTAAGTGATTTGAGATAGAGTATCTTCTGAATGTCAGATGGAGTACCTGGGTACTTCTCCTCTTGAGTTTTTTTGCTGCCAAACTGTACCCAGTCTGTGATTGCTCTTCAGTGGTATTAGTGAATACTTCTAGTATTCTACTAGTATACTCTAGTTTATGTCTGGTGGCCACTGCACTTTAACACGACTTGTACCAATAAGCCCCCACCAAATCTCTGATTTTTTCTAGTTCTGGCCCTCATGACAGCATCTTGCACCTCACCCATGTGTTACCTTTCTTAGAGATGGTCTGCAAAAGAAGAAAAAAGAGGTTATGAGATTTTGTTGTGACTGCATCTCTGTGACAGAAAAGAATGGATTTGGGGGAAAATGTTCAATGTTTGGTCTGGTTTTTAGTAGTACAAATGCAAAGTGTCTTTCTGTGGAGCAGAAACCCTTTGATTCTTCAAGTGAAAGATGACAGGTTTACAGAATTAGGAGAAGGTTTTATTAACTGCAGTGCTGTAAACACAAAGTCCTCCAAGAGGCTCGTTTAGTGTCACTGTGAATGTCAGGAGCTGTCAGACCTTGTTGGAGAAACTTTCCAGCCTGTGTCAGGGATGTTGTTAATGGCTGCTACAACAGTTCCCCCCCACCCCAGGTTAATTGTGAGCTGGTGAATGTGCAACATGGGACGTGGCAAGGGACGTGCTGTGGTGGCACTGTGCAAGGCAGTAGAGTGCTGGCCTCTGCAGAGACATGGAGCCATTTAGGAGCAGCTATAGAGTCCACTCTGCTCCCTGGCACCAGCTCCTTATGCCTTACCTGCGTCATGTTGTCAAATGGAGGAGGCAGCTCTTGGCCAAAGGGCCATGGGAGGTGGAGGATGCCCTGGGACAGAACGCTGTAGAGGACTGCTAATTAAAGGGTCTGTTTGATACAAATCAGCTGCTTTGCCACATCCTCCTGCGAGTCTTCGTATTCATCAGTTTATACGGAGGAGTAGTCTGAAGCTAGCAGGGGTCGTGTAACTTCTTGTTATCAGGAGACACAGATGTGAGAAATATTCAGAATTAATTGGCTTTTAGCATATCCTCTTCCACTGGTCCTGTGGGCTTGTGGACCTTCACCAGTGGTTATATCTGCAACAATTGTGATCATTTATGCCAGCGTTCTTCACCCTCATAATTTTTATGTAAGTAGCCATAATTTATTTCTTTCACAGGCAGAATAATTTCTGTTTGACCATCCTGTGCATTCTTTTTTCATTGCTCCTTTTTCCCTAAAGCATTTTATCCCTCCTAGTCCACCACAGGCTTCTTTTAGGACTTTAATTACTACTGATACGTGCATTGCCTTCTGTGAATAACTAACCCAGGCTCAGTGGTTCATTTTAAGTAAGTCTCAAAAATAATAAGGCTAAACCTGTGATCTTTCTGTGCACCTCAAACTGGACACATGCAGACTGATCTGGATGTACAGCCTTGACCTTTGGCTTACAAAGACTCTGCCTGTTTTCAGCACTTGCTCTTCATTTATGTGCTTTAAAATTCCAGCACCGGGTTTTGTTGGGTTTTTACGTGGCGTCGCTGAACCTCTCTGCCTTCTGAGTTTCAAAGGAATTTTTGCAGAATTGCTCAAGGCAGCAAAAATGAAGAACAACCAGACGCAAGTTAAAGAAGGGACTCCTGCTGCTTGACAAGACTTGCATGTCTCGGTGCTTTGAATTTAGGCCTTCTCTGAGGAAAATGGCAATAAAAGCCTCGTTTGCTGATGAGTGAGGTTCTTCCCTCTGTGTGCTGTTTACATACGGCAGTCAAGCTCAATAATGAAGAAATCTGGCGTCTGCTCCAAGGCAGCACATGAACAGGGTGTGATCCCAAGGCAGAAACCTCCGTGACCCTCCTGTCAGAGGAGAATGTGTCCGGACAATCAGGATGCAAACGTCGGCTAATTGAGGAGTGCTAATAAGCCAGGAAATCAGGCGGGTGCACAGAGAGCAGGGCTCGATGCAAGGCGTGCTCTTCCAGTGTTGGTCATCTCAAGCCAGTGGAGAGGGCACCCACACTGAGCAGCTGCTTGTACTCATTTATTGCAGTTGTCACCAGCTCGCTTCTAGGCTTTGATGTCGTACTGAGCATGGCAAAGCGGGTTGTGGATGTGGCTGTGTGCACAGCCCAGCTCTGCAAAGCCACTAGCAAAGAGCTGGGTGACGCTGTGGTCGTCTGGGCTCCTGAGCTGGGGTGAAGGGAGGGAGGCAGGCAGGGGCTTTCTGGGAGCACCCAGCTCACCAAAGTGCTTTTAAGAAGGTCATTTCTGTGGTACCAGCTGCAAGCACGTTTGCCTAAAAGACAAACTTTCAACAGAATGTCTTTCCAAGCACTGGTAAATATTATTGTAATGGGTTGAATTTATATAATGAATATGTTATCAGTCCCTGTTAGGGGAGTTTTCTTTCTGAGTGGCTTAAAAAACAGTGCTTTTAAATGCCTGCACTCCACTGATTATTTTTCAGTCTTCCTGTGTCATACGAATTCCTCTGCCCTTGTGGGCAAACCAGCTCCAGTCCTCACTGCTGAAACCTGTTTTTACCATCAGCAGGGCAGCTGTGTTGTTTTAGCTGCTTTGTGTGGAGACAAGGTCTGGAGAGGACACAGGGAAAGGCTCTGGTGAGCGCTGGCCCGGCAAGTGTGCCGTGGCCACAGGTGAGGCTGAGTTGCTCACTGCTGGTGTTCAGTGGTAGGTCAGTCGTGGGTTAGGACTTTGGGGCTGTCCCTGGGCTGCTTGGGGCCTGCCCCAGGCTCGCAGCAGCAGTCACAGTGCTGTCCTGAACTGCTCCAAATAACCCCCCTGCATCTGCATAGCATCTTTCCATAGTGGAGGAGACAGCCTGTGGGTGGGAGGGGTTGTCACAACAGAGGTGCTCAAGGGAAATTAAGGCTTATCTGGGTAGGAAGGCAACAGGCAGAAGCTGAAATGCATCAAATTGCCATGTGATATTCCGATTCAGATGTAGAAACACCTTAGGTCCTTATCTTCATCTCCCATTTCTGCAAGAGCTTACATGGGTAAACAAGTGGTAATGTCTTCTCTTTAGCCCAGTGGCTGGTCCAGCTAAACAAAAGTAATCCTTCCTCTGGGTCTTATCATGTGTCCTGGCTTATCTTGCTTGGGAGACAGCTTTGCCTTCCCCCAGGTGCTTGGGAAGCCGTTGGTGCCCCTGGGCTTTGCTGAAGGGATGGTCGATCATCCCCAATTCCAGTCAAACCTGCCCCAATGTAAGGATGACTATTCACTGGAGCAGAGGGGTTTAGGACAGTGGTTACTCCTTCAGAAAACCTTGTAGATTAAATATTATTCCTCGGATGACTGGCCTTTGGACAGAATGCCTGGTGATTTTCCCGTCATGCTTCTTGATGTGAGAAAGGTCTCTCGGTGACAGTGGTGCTTTGATAAGAGTAATTGGTAGAAAATATCAGTTTTGCTGTGGATTTGTTTCCTGTCTTTCCTATGGCCAGTGATCCAGAATGACCTTGAGTTCTGCTATATTTAAAGAAGTTTAACAGCTTTTTAATTTAAAAGATCCTGAACGGTGATTTCCAACTTGTTAGGCTTAATGGGTGGGTTTGTAGGCTGTCTTACAGAGGAGCAAAGACAGCCCTTGTGAGGAGAGTCCAACTTCAGAGCCACAGCAAATCTTGCCTGATCACTGGAGGTTCTTGCAGGTCAGTTCAGAGAGGAGAGGAAGCCCCTGCATTTCCCCAGTAGCAAACCAATTGCGTTACCATTAAATGAACAACAGAAATACTCTTGCTCTCCACATTGCATTTCAGTGCAGAGCTTTCTGGTGCTAAAGAAAATCACCTGATGAAACAAGGTAAAACAGTTTGGGGAAGTTTTATTTTTAAAGTAGATGTGGTCTGAAAAAGTTTGAAATTTTTTTTTTTATATATA
>JANHGN010020365.1:0-29713 GCA_024605025.1 Megaceryle maxima | reverse complement strand
TTATTTCTCTATCTATTGAAAATATCTCAAAGCAAGCTACCTGACAAAAGGAAAACAAAAGTATGGTATTGGTTTTCCTTGCTTTCCCCCCATCTATTGAATAAGGTTTTGTTGGGATAAAATTAAAGTGCTTATCTTTGAATTTGCTTCCTCTGGTTGAGTTGGCACAGTACATTGAACGAAGGAATGTTCCAAGTTCAGAGGTGGCATTGGGGAATCTAGTTAAAATGACATCAAAGGCAGCACAGCGGGGCTGAACATGTGTTTGAAGCCGGATAGATTAGAGGCCATTATCAGCCTTTCGCTACTGTGCTGGGAACAAAAGTCGCTCTTTCCGCTGGGACTGCTGCTGGGGAGAATTAAAAAAAAAAAAAAGAGAGAGAGAGAGAGAAAGAAAGAAAAAATTGCACCTTCTAATATAATGCTGCTTTTCCCACAAACGGCCGAGTGGCTTCAACATGCGAGTTGTGTTCTGGCACCCAGGTTTTGTGCGTTGGTTAAGCCAAAATGTTGTCTATTGATGCCAACCAGCAATGGCTAAAATAATCCCCCAGATTTTATTACTTTATTTCTGTCAAAATTGTCAGTTGTTTTGTTGCCATCCGGTCTGGAAAACGCCGCGTCGTGATGCGGTGAAACTCTTCTGCAGTGAAAGTGCTGTGACTCTGAGTTCTTTTTCAAACGGAGATTTGGCATTAAAGAAAATGAAGCCACCTAACGAATGCAATCGTGATGGCTGCTTGGCATAGCAGTGCTGGTGGAACTCCTGCTGCTCCTGTACTGGAGGTGATGCTTCAGCTGCGCTCTTCCTCCTCCTGCATTACCTGCAGCCAACAGCCAGAGCTGTAATTAGCCTGGCTAATTTTCTCGTCTCTCATTTGTTGTCCTACTAAAAAGCACTTGCCATTAATCATGAGTTTTATTTTCTTTTAATGGTGTTTAATTTTGAATGCCTGGGTTACTTCATGAAATTACATTCTTCTGATGTCATTTGGTGACCATTCTGCCTGCACCCGCTTTTCCAGGGAGCAGCAGGCATGGTTGGAATGGGACAGAGCCGGCAGTGACTGTCCTCGCACAGCCTGCTGCTTGAAACTCGGGAGGTTTGCAGGCAAAACAGGGCAGTAAATTGTGCTTCCCTTGCCAAATGGCATCTTGACTTAAAAATCTGCTGGTGAAACTGGTTTCCTTAGCCATTGGGGAAGGGGGTAGGTGTGAAGAGCATTTGGCTTGTGCAAGCATCTTGTGGTCATGAGATGCCTTTGGATGGGCTCATTTTGAGTGCTGTGAGGTTGGAAGGAGACAGCACGTGAGTGTGGAAGTGATTTGGTACTTCGGACAAATGAAATCCTGCCATTCATTTCCAGCCATTCCTCTGGCACTGCACGGCCTTCCCAAGCAGTTACTTTTACTCAGTCAGGGAAATGTGTAAAATAAAAAGGGAAAGCTCCAAACTGCCAAGCTCCAGCCTGGCATTTGGTTTTGCATTGTTTGATTTTTCTCAAAATAACCTGGTGTCACCAGGAGATGGGCCTGTGTCTTTATCTCCTAACTGGGCTCCATCTCACTCGCATTCTTCCTGTCCCCAGGTGTAAGCAGGGTGGCCATGGTGCTGAGAACAGAAATGCATTTCCTTTCTTTGCCTGAAGTGATGCTCAGCCAGCAATGCTTTGTTGTTAGGGGTGCTTGGCGAAGCCTGGTGCCTCTGAGCCCTGTTGCTGGGACCCACATGTGCCCAGGCTGGCCCCCATCTTCACAGAAGGGCCTCATGTGGCTTGGCAGAGCAGGTCTGCCCTGTCCCCCAGCTCACAGCAGAGCCACAGACTCAGGTCCCAGTCTGATAGGACCACGGGTCATTGCCAGCACCATCTCCCTCTTCAGAGACCTCAGTCACCAGCTTTTTCAACAAGGGCACAAACTCGAGCAGAACTGGTTCACTTGAGTGTTGCTGCCCATGTCTTCCCTCCCTAACCTTGCCCAGCCTCCTCTGGGGTTCTGGCTAGGTTCTTCTGCACAGTAACTCCAGTATTAAGCCCATAGTTTCTGACTGAGCTAGAGGTTGTCTTAAGAGCAGTGCAGCCTACCCCTTCACTTTGATAAGCCATTTGAGAAGTTGTCACGCTCTCTTAAGAATATATACCTCATTCCCCAACCAAGTTTCCCTTGGTGTAGATGCTCACTGAGCTCCCACTCCTCCTCCTCCTCCCCCCTGCTAAGCCTGCCCTGTGGTTTACTGTGTACATTACAAGCTCTTTTATAGAAAGCAACCAACTATAAAAGGTACCAGGATGTGGTCCAAGTCCTTCTCCCTGCCCTCTGCCTAGGGAAGCGGTCACAGAAGCCCTGCCTCACTCTGCTCCTCGCAGATGCCCTGTAAGTCCCCCCAACACCCGATACTAGAGCATTGATGGTGCAGGGACCTGGGTGAGCATCGTTCTCCACACAGGTTCCTTTTGCTTTGCTGTGCTCACCCAGGGCATGCAAAGCCTTTCTCAAACATAAAGGGGTTTCCTACCTGCCTCTCTTCAGCGGCAAGGCTTAAGCGGACGCCGTGTGTCAGAGAAAGGCATTAAAACAGGGCCTGTTGTTGTTTTATTCTGGCAGAGATGGGATCCCACCGTACAGACTCCGCAAGCAGCATCGCCGAGAGATGCAAGAAAGTGCCAAAGCAAATGGACGTGTGCCACTACCTCACATTCCTGTAAGTAGCACTATCTCCTTCTCCAGAGGTAAATATGCAAAATATGTGAGATATCCATCGTACAGTTGCTCTTCTCACTTGAGTTTAACCCCCCTTAGCTGTGTATTCATTTGGGAATGCTTTAAGACAGAAATCCACTGTGCTAAGAAAGGGTTTGGCAGCCTTCTGCAGAACTCATCATCCAGGGCTGCCCCAAGTGCACAGTTTTTCTTAACTGTTCCACCAGTAGCTGGTTGTTCCTCCTGGAGGAGAAGGGAAGCTCTGGCTGGCCTCTACCTACAAGCAGGTTATGTGCCCTTGGGTGAGCCAGAGGTGGTTGTGGAAGGTGTAGGTGACCATTGGACATGGAGGCTGAGGTGGCTCTCAGCTGAGGTCAGCTGGGGAGAAATACAGCTGTCCCAAGCGGTATTTCTGCACTGGGCAGCCAAAGGGACCTGTAACCTGTTCTCAAGGATTTGGCAAAGCCTGCCTGGGGATATGAGGCAGGAGAGCAAAGAAGGTGCAGGCATAAGTATTTAATTTGTCAGATGGTGTCTTCCCAGTTGCTCCAGGTAAGCAGACAGCTTTTGGAAGATGAGCGTAACTGCTGGGGCTCTGCAGCACCATCTGCAGCTCTGCTTATGATTCTTTTTCTTTTTGTGAGAAGTTCCAGGTGACATTTAATATCTAGCAGGGAATAAAGGTGCTTCTTTCCCCTTTGGACAGCTGGACTCCAGCACAAATCAAATAGGGAGAAAAAAAAGCCTCCATCTGCTTTTTCCAGAAGTGCCTTCAAACTTGAGGCAGCTGTTCTCATCCTGCCTGCTCAAAGCAGCACAATAGCAGCAGAAATACACCCTTGTTTTAATCTTATTAGAAGGAAAAAAAAAAAACCACAAAACAAACCACACAAAAAAAAACCCCACACACACCTCAAAACCACCACTCTTTGGTTTGCCTTTTAAATTAGATTATTTTCCTTAGATTTAAGAGGGTCTCCTGTGCTTTGATCACTGGGTTGACAATAAAAGCCCTGGCTGCAGACGCTCACTAGCCATCCTTGCTCAGTCACCTCTCTTTTCACACGGTGGCTTTCACAGTGTGGTCGCTGTTGAAAAGCCTGGCTGCCTGCCTTTTTATTTCACTCGATGCCGTTTTTACTGTAAGCATGGCTTTGTTAGAGCTGAAGTTTGAAAGCTTGGCCTTTATTTGTTGTTGTTGTTGTTGCTGTTCCCCAACAGTGGGAACTACCGAGTGAATATTCTCTGACTTCAAAGCTTGTCAGTGGCTTTACCTTTTGGATAAAAATACTAGTGGCTCTCTGTTGATTGTGTGCACTGGCAATGCCTCGATGAACTGCAGGTTATAAACTGAGAGTATGGAGCATTAAATATGTATAGTAAGCTCTGCTCTAATGAACTTCCATCTGCCAAACATTTCTTTTGTTGAACTGAATAAGTGTCATTCCAGCAGCAGTTCCTTGCAGCTAATTAGTTTTACTTAGCATTAAATTTTATCGACCTTTTTTGGAAACCAGTTAAAAAGGGGTGGGGGGTGGGAAACAAGGTTTAAATTGGCCACCTGCTGCTTATAAATTTTTATGTTATCCTACTTACCTATATGGTCTTTTAGAACTACATATTCCTCCTAAACTACACACGGACACTTCACAAGGATTTTTCTGTGAAACATGCACAGTTCCCATTAGGTTCTGCACTGTAATTTTAAATCCTAGGGAAAAAGGCATCTCAACGCATATTTATATGGGAGCGGAGGACTGAGAAGTCGAGTTAGTTCCAATCTTTCTCCAGGGAATAAAAGTTTAGTTCAGACACTCTGGCACCTCCTGCCAGCCAATTACTGACACAGAATTGGCATCGACTTCAGAGAGGCACTGCTCTGCCCTCGCTTATCAATCAGCTGAGAAAGGAGAAGGTAATTAGACAATATGTTTTGACAACACCAGTGTGAAATGTTACAGAGTTAGTCTTTTAAAGTCACCTCTAACTGCACACTTATTGAATTAAACGTCCCCAATTAGCAAGGAGCCATGCAAATGTTTCTTCGAGTGTTGCTTTGCGAGGCCGGTGGCTGGGCTGTCTCACAGCCCGTGGCTAAAGCGATCTCCACCGGCCGCCCAGACCTGGTGGTTCGCGTGCTGTTAAACGTCCAGCAGTGACTCAACGGCAACCTTTGAGTGAAGGTCTTTATGGACTCATATCTAACCAGTGTAGCCAGAGTCCATACTGATAGTGCTTGCAGAATGCACGGCATGTTTTCCTAGTGATAGCAGAGAATGTCCTACTTCCCAAAAGTCTTTTCAGAAGTCCTTTAGAGACCTTATAATGTTCCCTTACAAATGAGTTGTGGGGCTAATATGCAAAATTCAGAAAGAACATATAATGCTTTTAATAGCAGCACTTTTCATGAGGTCCAGAAGCTGTAACCCGCTGTGCTTATGTGTTCATAGGAGACTACCTGCTAGTTTCAAAAGCTGTGCTGCCTCCAAATACTGAAGGCATGTGCTGGTTGTGTAGGAGGCCCTGCTACGCAGCAGAACTCGGTGCGTGGATGGCTGTGTTCTGCAGCTTCCACACCGACAGACTCACCAGTGCTCTAAGGTTGGGAAAGCTGTGTTCTGTGAAATGGCACTCTGCCCAGGAATGCCGTGGGTGAAGGTCTCTAGCAAGCAACAAGACCTTTGTTTTGTGCCTCTGGCAGGAACCCATTATGTGGAGAGAGTTGCTTTTTATGTGGTTTTTCATCTCTCTCTTGGATTTGAGCAGAGTCTTGGAGCACCAAGGTAGGAAAGAGCATGGTCCCAAAGGAAGGGTGGAAGCCCAGAGAACGCAGGGCTGTACCTGTGCTATTGCACTGGATTTACCCCAGCTCTGGCACTCATCCATTCCCAGGAGACAATGGGAGATGTTCCTTCTTCCCAGCAGATTCAGAAAAATCCAAGCATTAAGACTTGGGATTCCTTTTTTAGTTTTAACTGCATAAAGAAGCCATTTTGTAATGTTCTTTCTGTAGCTTGATCATAGAATCATTCAGGTTGAAAAAGACATTTAAGATGGAGTCCAGCCATGTACCTAACTCTACCAAGTCCACTGCTAAACCATGTCACTAAGCACCATATCTACACAACTTTTAAACACATCCAGGGATGACGATTCAACCACTTCCCAGGACAGCCTGGTCCAGGCCTTGATAACCTGTTCACTGAAGAAATTATTTCTCAAGCACAGCCTAAAGCACCCTTGGGTTGGTCGTTGAGGCCATTTCCTCTTGTCCTGTCGTACTTGTCCTGTCCTGGTCATCAGGTGGGAGCTCTCCTGTCCTGCCCCACAGTCAAGGAAGCTGCGAGGTGGCTTCCATAGTGTTCTTGAGTTGAACAGAAGATTTTGCTTGACCTCTCTGCTGTGCTCTACAAGTGAGGAGTGTATAGAAGGAGCCCTGGTCTCATGCTGCCTGGATAACTATAGCTGAATGAGCTTTCTGCTCCTGTCAGTTGGGAACTGCTCAGAATTCCCATCAGCTGTTGTATGCCATTTTCCTCAAACGCTTTGCAGCAGCAGGACTCCAGGCTAATCCCTGAATGCTGCTAAAATCCATCTGTCCGTGAGCTCTGCCACAAGCGTTTCTGGTATGGAAACACCATTTATCCTTTAAAAGCGTGTGCTGGGGAGGAATGCGTTAATCTGGGAAACGTGGAGATTGAGGAATTCTTTTCTCTTGGCTTCTCTAGCCTCCTGTTGTCCTTTCATTTCCAAGACTGACTTGTGATCTAACATCAGCCACTTGGGCATCATGGAGTCATTAAACCTCCTGTAGAAGTGGGAGATTTAGCAGCACAGAATTCTTTGGCCCAGTCAGATCTGTCAGAAATGGTTCAGCCCAACCAGTGGATCCCTGCTGCTGGTTAGAGACTTCTGCCCAATGATAAAGTTGGAAAACTTCCTGTTTATACTTCCCAAGAGGAACCTGCAGTGAGATTCTTCCCTTTCAGCCTTCTCATGTATAGATCATAGTAAAACCACACATTTAGGATGCTGGTCTGTTGCTACTTGGTCTGCAAACCTCAGTTTCTCAGGGACGGTGACATCCATCAAAACCCAAGACCTGCATCTGCCTCATGGAGCAAAATCCATGCATTTTCCACTCCCGTCAGCTCCAAGAAAAGGAGGAGAAAAAGTGACAGCAGGTGCCAAGTGGAAGTACTGGAGAGCTTCTGTATCTCACATGTTCTTAGCAGGCTGCTTTTTCCCAAGGGTACCAAAGCTTCAGACACTTCATATGTGTAGGACAATGTTCTGGTGATAGATACCACAAGAAATCCTTCCTCAGAGCTTTTAGTAGGAAAGACTGCTTCCTCCAGAGCAGTTCAAGAGATTTCTTTCTCGACAGTCCATCTGGCATTCAGTCTCCCATATGTTGTCCTCTGCAACCTCCCCAGCTCAGCATGGTTTGGTTCTGGACAGACCCATCTGAACTAGTGGCATTGAATAAAAGTAGATAGATAATAAAATAAAATATTAGATAAAACAGCCGTAGATAAAACAATTCTTTAATGTGAAGTGCTTCCTTTCTAAATTATTGACTCATCCAGAGATCTCATTCTGGTCCACACTGGAGGGCTGGATCCTCTAAAACTATCCAGCTCTTGGAGAGTGCTGCACCCTTTACTTGGAACAAAAGCATTTGGAGCCCTTCTGATTTCAGAACAATAGACAGCTGATTTACAACTCTTTTGGCAGGGCTCTATATGCCCGGAGGGAGCTGGGGGCAGGTTCCAAATCCTGAAGCCCTGAAGGATTCTCTTCTGAGCACAGGCTCAGCCTGGCTGGTTTTTGATGGAGCATGTCTCCCTTCCAAAGTCAGGCCTGTCATTTGATAGAAATTTTCAACGCTTTGTTGTCTTAAGCCTTTTGAACCAGGTCAGTGCAGTCCATGTTTGCTCTCCAGGGAGACAGCGTGAGCCCGCAGCAGTTATCGGTAGTGTTTCAGCATAGGGAATTTGCATTCATTATTCTGCAGTACAGTTAGTTTTGGGGCAGTCTGTGGAGCTCATCCTTTAGAGCTAGGAATAAAGTCAGACCCGTAGTGATGTTCAGAGCCTTGTCCTGCTTCCCAGCTTTCTGTGTGTCTCCATTATGGGTACCCACCAGGACAGCGTAGGGCTCCTGCAACTGATACCCGTGGGGTGAAGTGAGATTTATCTCAGTTGCATCGAACTTGGGTGGCCAGGAAGACCCTTGCAGAGATGGCTTCACAGAGGGGACTGCATCTCGTGCCCTCAAACAGGCTGCTGAGGACTTCTGGAAGCTGTTACACTGAATGGAAGGCTCCAAGGATGGGACAATAGGTTTTGCAGATGCAGTGGTTTATAAAAGAGAGAGGAAAATGAGTTCATCCTAAGGATTCTTGGGTTTGATTCTTTTCATTTCTATAGTTGAGCTTCAGCCACCTCTAGACTTTGAGAGACTGTGGACAAATATGCTGAAGTATTAGTTGTAGAAGCCCAAAATTTTCTTCATCTCAAGTTCTCTGGATACAGCAGTGACCTTGAATGTCTTCAAATCCTCATCAGAGACAGAGCTGTGGTTCTTGAGCATTGCTGGGCCTGGAGGGAACCACCTTATTGTGACAGGACTCAAACATGCAGGTTGGCAAACTTCAGCCTTTGCAGCCACTGCTGCAGGGGGCTCGGGATGGATTAGCTTTGGGATGCTGTATTGTACCAAAGGCTGTGAAAACAAAGGGAAATCCTTTCCCAGTTCTGCTTTTCTATGGAGGTTGCTGCGGTAGCTGCAGCAAAGAGACTTGATGCTGTAACTGCCAAGCACTGAGCTGCCTCTCATTAGGCTCATTAGGTTCCTAACGGAGCCGGGCTTGGTGCTGCCGTCCATCATATAAACAACCCTAGGGAGAGTCTGGCATGTCTGAGGTGGCAGAAAGGAGTGAGCACATCACCTGACGGGCTGTGACTTGTCAGGCAAGAGAGGTATGTCCCTCCTCAGGAGCCACCGGTGTTGCCTCACAAGATGGATGGTGGTGGTGATGGGTTTGGGGTTTCTGAAGAAAGCAGACTTCCTTAGCCAGAAGTGCTTCCTCGGGCTATTTTGAGGGGAATCAGGAAACATCACTTGGATCCTAGAAGGTCCCCAGGAAGTAACAGAGCAGGGACCAGCTCTGCCACATCTTCCCCTATGATGGAGCATTGTTTCTTGACAACGCAAGTTCGGGGCTCTGGGACAAAACTTGCCACTTTGGCCCTTGTGACAATGTTTCAAGACTAAATGTCGGTTTTGTTGATGAAAATACTTTCTGTGGTGGTTCTTTTTAGCACAGGCCATTGATTTTCAGGGCTGGAGGCCCTGATGACAGCAAAGACTTTGTCATCCCAGGGTGGAGTCACCTGGTTGTTCACACGTGTTAACGCCCTCTTCAGTGGCCACATCCCTGGATGAAGGGGATGGTTGGTTGGGGCTGTTGGCAGCTCGGCTGGGTCGGTCGGATGGGACAGCTTCAGGCAGAGCTGTTGATCCCTCCGCTTGTCACTTAAAGTGGGTGCTAGAGCAGGAAGTCCTTTTGCCTGCAAAGCCACATCGTGTCTGCAGACATCACTAGGGACACTGCAGCCCAGCACCACCCAGTGGGGACAAGAAGGCGGCAGCGGTGAGCCCTGGAGTTGAGATGTGCTGGCAGGGTTGGCTGGGTCTTGCTCTCGGCAAACAAAACAAGCGGTACTTTGACTGAGACCTCTGCAACCCAACTTGGATGTCTTGGATGCCTTCAGCTTCTCAGTGCCATCAGTAGGATACCTACTGCCTTGTAGTTTTCTTCCCCTGCCTTCCACTCAGCAGCTGGCAGAGAGAGAAAAAACAGTATAATTTGCAACAGTATAATTTTTGTCAGGCAAAGCTTTATTTTAGTCTTGCACATTGATCTTCTGGCTGGTCTGGGCTAGATTTGGGTGGTCTCTCATCATCCTTTAAAGATTTCAAGCTTAGTGTCTGCTTCTGGTGCTGCATTTGTTCTTCTGCTATGAATTATCTTGTGTCTTTACATTTAATTTTATCTCTGGTCCTATAGAGCATATATTTCTTTCATGTTGGTATTGAATTATTTGAATGAAGGTTTTTATACTTGGCAAATTTTCCAGATGTTTTTCATACAAATTAAATTTTTATCTCTGTTGTGTCATTTTATTTTTTCTACTATTTTAACAAAATGATGCAGAAAGGATAAAAAAAGAGGGGAAAACACAGCAACCAGTGGCTTTATACTTCATGACACAAACTTCTTATCCCAAAGCTCAGGCATTTAGGGACAAAGTAACTCACCATAAGGAAGAGCGACTGCCCTTGAACTTCCATAAAAAATCTTTTGTTCACCTGGAGCAAGCAGAAGAATGGTATCTCTGTGCTTGTAAGGTTGCTGTATTGATAAAGAAAGACTGGGATTGTTGCAGGGCTCTGAAGAGCTGAGATGCAATCCCACAGGATTAGAGAATGCTGTGTGGGAATCATGGCCTTTTGTGGCTGGGCTGGGTTGTAGCAGAGGGTGGGAGGAGGGAGATGCCTTGGAGGTGACAGGATTTCCACTCCTCTCGGTGGCTGCGGGCTAGATTTGCAGAGATTGACCAGCACACGCTGATCTCCCTGGGTTGAGCTGAGTGAATGTGCGTAAGAGTCCTCCTTTCTATCAAAGCAAAAACATCACTACTGTAAGCATGATTTTTGAGGGGTTTGTCTGTACTTCCTTTATTCCCACCCTTTGAGACCAGGATATTCCTGCTGACCGTGTGTACACTGGGGGAAAAGCAAGTACAGCCATCCCAAAGTGGAGTTTGGTGCCAAGAGAGCTTGTTGAATTGTGACTCCAGAAAACCTTTCACTTAATGTGGGGTGATGTGCAGAGCTGGTGCCAGCTGGGGAGCTCACGGTGGTGGCTCAGCTTCCAGCCCCCTTGGTCCTCGGCTGCACCCCTGCGCCTGCCAGCCTGTCCTCCCCCAGCTCCCCACTGGAACAACTGGCACGTCCAGTTATCGAAGCCTCCAAAACAAACGTGTGATTTTTTCCTGCGTCTTTGCTAAGCCCCGGTGTGTTTTTCCTCCAGCGTACATACCGAATGCCAAAGGATATCCACGTTGAACCAGAGAAGTTTGCTGCAGAACTGATCAATCGTTTGGAGGAAGTACAAAAGGAACGTGAAGCAGAGGAGAAATTGGAGGAGCGTCTTAAACGCGTTCGAGCAGTGAGTAACCTCCTTGCCTCCTCTACCAGCCTGGCAGTCTGTCTGCCTACAGTACACCACGGGGAGCTTTTACCGGCTGTGCAAGCAACTGGAATGACCATTTCTCTGCTCCAGTGGCCGTAGTCATGACTTGCACTGGGGCTTCTGGAGACTCCTGTTGCCCCATCCATGTAGGGCACTGTGAGCTTTGTTTCTCCCAACTTGCTGTAAGATACCAGCTATGGCACAGCAGTGCCCAGTTCTGCCACCAGTGAGGGGCTGTGGGTGCTCTCCATCATCTTCTTTGGCATCCTCACTCTCCTGACTCAGTGAGCAGTCCCTTACATGTGAGGATGGGGGCTATGTAACAGGGGTTCGCCTTCCTCCATGGGGCTTTGCATGTTCCCTATTTCTCTCATAAATGGTAACCAGATGGTGGGTGATGTTAAGCCTGGAGGTGTTTGTGTCTGCTGTCGGGCCATTTCTACCACAGCCAAAAGGGTTCTGCCCGTTGGTGCCTGGCACATTCCAAGAAAATTTGGAACTGATCAGGTGTAGCATCCAAAAACCTTGTCCTGGGCAGAGAAACACCCTGACTCCCCATGGGTGGCTGGTGAGCCCAGGTACCACTGGGACCCTTCAGAGCTCTGGGGCTTGGTAGATGAACCAAGGGAAGCGTGTAAGGCCTGTAGCTCCACAGCAAGCTCCAAAAGGGAGACAATGATGTCTTGGTTGTCTAGAATTTGTTCATCAGTATTCATACTCTATCTTTTCTTCTGAGTTACTGCAGCTTCTGGATACATGTACATCTTGTGCTGAGGATACAGGAGAGTATTCAGAGGACATCACAGTGTCACTAAATATCACCAGGGCCAGTGTAGCTACAGCCCTGTGTGAAGAAACTGTGGGTCTCTGCAGTTGATAGCTGCCGTGGCCCTGAGGTGAAGGCTCTGTGCTTAGTAACCTGCAGCTTTCCTTAAAGCAGAGGTGTAGGTGCCTGTATTGTCCAGCTCTGGGCTTTCAGAGCAGCTGAGCCTCTGGGGCTCAGGACAGACCCTTCAGCCCCGTTGGAGTATTTTTGAATGTTCATCAAGTAGCTCTTTAAACAGTAAGTTGCAGTGTCGCTTTAAAGCACATCTGCATTTCAGATGCAGAGAAGTGAGGAAAGCAGAAGGATCTGTACGGTTCCCTCCATCTCCAAGCGGTGTCCAGCAAACACCCCACTGCATCCAGCATCCAGCCAGAAAGAGACAGCAAGATGCTATTTTGTGATTAGATTCCTGTTCTTCCAGAGTTGTTCTGTTTTCTCGTCCAGTGCCCACTGCTTTCTAGACAAATCCAGTGTAACCAGTAGCATTTTCTGCTAACACAGTCCTAGAGCACTCTTCCACTTCCTCCTCGTCCTCCCACCGTGGCAACATTGCAGCCCCCACCCACCCAGACTACCTTATCCCAGCCCTCTGTCTCCTGGAAGAAGCTGCCAGTAGCAATACCATAAAATCAGCAAATACCTATGTGCCAGAGCATAAATATAAGTCTGTTTAAACACATTTTTATGTAACTTAATCTATTTTTAAGCCCAGGACTCCCACTAATGCTATATATTAAACTTCTTTGCTGTCTTTAGAATGCAATTCATTGACTGGCTGGCATCTGGCATTAACCATTCAGGAAAAAAATAATGAGTAAGCAATTGTAGCTTTTTTAGGTCAGCACTTAAGGTGCAGGAGCTGCTGTTATCATTGAGAGCTTGAATCTTGATAGATCACAAGGCTGGTTTTCTATGACCCAAACACCAGGACTACAGGGTAACCTCTTACTGGGTCCACATGGCTCACTGAGCAGGAGCACAGGGGAAACGGCAGGCGTTAGTCACACTCAGCAGTTATCAGCTTTGCAGAGAAGCTAGAAATATTTTGCAAAAGCTAGGAAAAAAAAAAATTTCTCTCCCATGCTGAGCTGCCTGCAGGTTCCCTTTCAAAGCCACATCGTGCAGTAGCATCGAGAAGAGGCATCTGATTTAAAGCCAAATGCCTTTACTGAGAAGACTAAGATTTCTGGTTTTCAAAAAAAAAAACCCAGTTTCTGAATTCATTCATTATTCTGAGCAATGTGGGAGAGGCTTAGAGGATATGTGCGTTTCCTTATTACTTTTTGAGCTACCTCAGCCTCATGTCTGTGTGTGGAAGCTGCGGTATCAGATTATACAGATCAGTATCAGATCACACAGATCAGCATCGGATCACAGAGATCATCACTCTGTCTGAACTGAGCAAAGGGAAAATGAGCCCAGAGAAGCGAAGCCAGTGCCGAGATTCTCGCTATTTGAATATAAAACATTGCCTAACCAGAGAGGGAAACCATTTGCATGATGATCAAAGAAGCGCTCGTGGTTAGGTGAGCTATTTTGCCCTACTGACCAGCAGCAGCCTGATGGGTGGGACTGGGAGAAGGCAGAGGAGGAGGTTTGCAGCAAGGCATCGCTTGCCCATAGCTCATCAGCGCAGTTCTCAACCTCCTAATTCAAAGGGAAGGGCACCTCTGACCTTGTCGGAAAGAACAAATAGTTCAGCAGGCAGTCGGCAAAGTTGCAGCCTGCATCTCTCTGCCTGCCGCTGCCTTGGGCAGTGGATGGAAGAGGTTTCTGACGGTATTATGTCAACAAAGCACCATCTAGTGGTTATGGCACTCGGCGCTTCCCTGCCCACCAGGCTGCCCAGCTCACCGCAGCAAGATGCCAAAACGCAGCTCCGGAGCCCACACCACCCCTGTGCCCCTGGAAGCTGAGCTTGTGGAGGAGGCCGCTTCCCAGCCCCACAGGTTTCCTTGGTGTAGAACACAGTAGTTCCTGCCTCTTGACTGTACCTCCTTGGTCACGTTGTCTTGTCTTCCCTGTCTCCTGCCTGTGCCAGCCGCGGGCAGGGCGAGGGTGCTCGGTGGGCAGAGGGTGCAGGTTAGGCCGCAGGCTTGGGCGGGTGGGTGCGGGCAGGTTGGGATGGGCTGGAAGGCGGCTGCTGCATTGCCAGGCACAGACTGCAGTCAGGTAGCTCGGGCAAGGAGCACCTCCCGTGCACCAGTGCCAAGGCTTGGATCAGCCCTATCCGAAGTCCTGCATTACAATCCCAGCTGGGGCTGCCCCACCTCGTGTGGTGGTGTTTTTTTCACCCCAGAATAAGCACGGTGAAAAGATTCAGCGGAACTGGTATCTGCAGCTGTGACTCAAACCCTTGGCCTCTGCCCTGCTCGAGGAGAGAGGGCAGCTTGGGCTAGCACCCCAATTCCTTCATTAGCTGCCTTTTTCTCACTGTTGAGGCTTTCCTACCCGACATGAAGCAGAGCCCTGCACTGGGTGGTGGGAAGCCCAGCTGCCCCAGGGCCTGCCTGCACAGCACCCACCCCAGTACCGCTCACTCCTGCCTGCAGACCTTCCCGGGGTCCAGATTTCCTGCTTAGCAACACAGTTGAGCTGAGGCAAACCAATGCATCCTTCTCCTTTCCTTAGCCCGCCCTGATCTCAGTCTCAGCAAAACAAAGTACCTGGTCCCAGTTACTGGCAAAATGGAGTTCCAGACAGCCAGAGGATTTCTCAAACCCCAGGCATCCACTTTTCTGGACCACCCTGGGTTGTCAGTCCCATGCCACCCTGCTGTGGTGTCACAGCACAGCCAGAGCTCTGGGCTCTGACCAGAAAGGACGTTCTGTTGTTCCTCAGGGATCCATGCCAGGGTAACATCTCACCCTGTGTGTTGGTTGGTGTTTAAGCCTAAGAGTTTTCCACAAAGTAGGTACCAGCCCTAAAAGCCTCCCAGTTGCTGAGAGCATCATTAGGTTTTCATAAACTGCTAATAATTCTTACCCCAGTGGTAGGGATTTAGTCAGCACATGCTTCATCTTTTCTTGTCCCCGAGCTAGGTGCCCAGGGACAGCGGTTGGCAGGCTGAAGCCTTGTGGCTGCAGATGAAAGCTGCCTCTGAAGTTCTTCAAAGCGACTTATTAGAAAGTGGTGTGTCCCCTCCAGACGTGGGCATCATGTCACACCCTCAGGCTTGCAGCACCCACACCTTTGGCACTTTCAAAGCCTGGCATTGTCCTGTGTTCAGGTTTGAACCCCCAGGTGTGACACTGGGAGGAAGTCTGTTATTTGCTTTCTTGCTCTGTGGTTGGCAGCTGAGACTTTGAAGCTGGTTAGTAAGTGACGGATGATGACATCTGACAGGCAAAGCTGATGGGAGTCAGTGTTTTCTAGCAGAAGCATTTATCTGGCAGGGCAGAGATACCCCACAGCTGATTTCTTTGCTGTGCCAACAGAGGAAAACAGGGTGGGATTAAAGGAGTCGCTGGAATCCTGCTTATGTAATTTTTAAAAAATAGGAATTCTGACTTCCAATAAAGAAACTTCATAAATATTTGAGTTTATGTTGGAGCATAAAATAATTTGTCAGCATCAAAACTGTGGCTGTCAGCATGGAGGAGTTTTATTCTTCCTGGCAAGGACTTAACAGTTTCTAACAGCATGTCCTAAGACTGTTGTGAGCTACAAGAGCAAGTGGTTAGTTCCAACCCCTTTCTTTATCTGCATGAAGTGTTTCACTCCAGTCTTAACATGCCCGGGAGAAATCAGTGTTTGATTTTTAAACCTCTTCATGCTGCTGTTGACCTTCAGTTGCTCCCTCCTGTTACAAGCCCGCTGTTCACTTTGCCTCATGAACTAGTCATTCGGGTGAGAAACCCCACCCTGGTCTCACCTGACTCAAAAGCTGTTTTGACATATATTCTGTAGCTTTGGGCTTTATCTGATGAGCTTTGAAGTGGTGCCTTACTGAGTGCTCCTAGGAAGTCACAGGTGCCATGCAGTAAGTTGCGTTTCCGCTGCTGCATGTTACAGAACTACCTTTGAGGGACTTGGGAAGCTTCTTAGTAAGGTTTTGTCTGCTCACGTATCTGACTGAGTTGTTACACTTACCAGAAAATGCTGGTTGTGATGTGTGGGCTATGTGTCAGAGGCTGCCTCAGTCTCTTTGTGAGACCCTTGGCTCAAAAGGCAGGTACAGAGACCTGAGCAGCTCTGCTTAGTGGCAGCAAGGTGACAGCCACAAGCTGGGGCTGCACAGCATCAGGTTGAGGGCATTTTCCACAGGAGGGTGGCACAGTCTGAGACAGGTCTCCAGTGAGGTGGTGGATGGACATCTTGAAGTTTTTCAAAATCTGTCTGGACAAAGCCAGGCCTGACCCCTTCAAGGGTTGGCAGCAGTCCTGCTGTGAGCAGGAGGTGGGATTGGGGACCCCTTCCACCACCTTGGTGTCTTTTGCTGATCATCCTCTTTTTTCTCACAGGAGGAAGAAGGTGAGGATGCAGATATCTCTTCTGGTCCCTCGGTCCTTAGCCACAAGATGCCTTCCGCCCAAGCCTTTCATCACTTTGCTCCTCGTTACTCTGAGATGGGCTGTGCTGGGATGCAGATGAGAGATGCCCATGAAGAAAACCCAGAAAGCATCCTCGACGAACATGTACAGCGCGTGATGAAAACACCAGGCTGCCAGTCTCCAGGACCTGGCCGCCACTCTCCTAAGCCACGGTCCCCAGAAAGTGGCCACTTAGGAAAGCTGTCAGGGACACTAGGAACAATTCCTCCAGGGCATGGCAAGCATGCAACAAAATCAGGAATGAAACTGGATGCAGCTAACTTATACCACCATAAACATGTCTACCACCACATCCATCATCACAGCATGATGAAACCAAAAGAGCAGATTGAGGCCGAGGCCACGCAGCGAGTGCAGAACAGCTTTGCTTGGAATGTAGATTCACATAACTATGCAACAAAGTCACGAAACTACACTGAAAACATGGGCATGGCCCCTGTCCCCATGGACTCTTTAGGCTACAGGTGAGTCAAGGCAACACCCCACAGTAGTCCCAGAGCCATGGCTTCTCTAGGAATCTCTTTCATAAAGAGGCTGTAGCATTCAGGGGAAACAGGGTGGTTGAACCACATTTTCTCGTGAAAGCCTGTGCTGGGCCTGTTTAAGGGCCTCCCACTGCTCTTTCTTTGGGATACGTCCCCCATTTGGACCCCTTTCCACCTCTGTGACCTAGTGCTGAAAGACACCCTGGAACCAGGGGTTTTAGTGGCCCTGGTTATGAAGTAGTTCTGTACCTTAAAGCAGTGGAGGTGCTTAGAAATTGCAGATGCCGGTCTGCTTCCCTGTGCATCAGGAGTTACTAACTATAGCGCTGTGTCTTGGGGACTGGGTAAGTGAAACCGGTCTCTTAAGGTGTTTATGGGAGGTCAAAAAAGTCCCTCATTATTGCAAGGCCTAATCCACTCACCAGAAGTGTTCCTTTCCCTTCCTAACAAAGCAAGGGATGCTGTAGGGCTGCTGTGGCATCCTGTCCCAATGGGATGTTCTCTGGGGTAGGAGACCCTCTGCCCAGAAAAGACAGTTTGCTCCCTTTGTCCATCTCCTCTTGGCCATTAGAATTCCTCCATCCCCTCCATGCTGAGGGGAGGGAGCAAAGCTCTTTCTCTGCTGCTAGTTTTGCTACTCCTGTTACTGGAGGACTGCAAAGGTTGAGAGCAGAGCTGGGGGCTGCCTGGGATAAGGGCTGGTGATGGAAAGGTCACAGGGAGAGGACTGTGCTCCCCAAGGCTGCGGGTTTGGGGTGTTGTTTTGCTGTGTACCAGGGCTGGGGCATTTAGTGATGGCAGGCAGCTGGGTCTGCAGTAGGCAGGACCAGCTTACTAGAGTGGCAGGAGGGAGGCAGAGCACAAAGGCAGCCAAAGCAAACTGCTCTCCAGGGAGAGAGAAGCACTTAGAGCTGCCCTGTTTCTATGGGGAAAAGGTTGTTGCTTCAACAGAGCACGAGTGTGGCCATGCTGTGTCAACCCAAAGCCCCATCTAGACACAGGATGTCTCTCTAGCAGTGACTACAGCACATATTTTAGGGGATTATAAGAGGGCTCATTCAGAGCTGTCCTTTCTCCAGCACAAACTTCCAGGATGTTGCAGTTCCCGGCTTAGGAGTTTCACAAGACAAGAGTTTGCATCCAGATGGTCTTGTTTGGCAGGCAGCAGTCCCTTGCGGTGGCTTGTCTGAGTCCTTGCTGAGCACAGCTGGGCTACTGTCCCTTACAGTCCTGTCTGCAGCACCATTCCAACCTGCAGAAAAAGGTGCATTTTTTGTTTGCACTGAACCTGCTGTTGGAGAATCAACTTTGGTACCCACGAGTCCTTGTGTGGGCAGAAGCAGAGAAGTTGTCAGTTTTCCCTGCCTTTGGAGATCTTCAGCAACCCCTTTCCAGGCTGTTTCCCCAGGAAATCAGCAAAGCTGTCCAAGGGCCTGTCACTCCTGTGGTGTTAGGGTTATTTTCCTTATGTGTGTTAGTAAGCATGCAGAAGCAGGAGTAGGGAGGTCCTCTGGAGGAGAGCAAGTGGGTGATTAGGAAGGTTGGGTCCCATGAAATCATGGGCTGTGACAATGACAGGCCAGCATGGGAGGGTTCTCCTTGGCCTCATGAGCATGGGGCTTCCTGGCATTGGGTGAGCATGTAGGCAAGGAGTGGTGGGAGTTCTGGGGGAGCCTTGGCTCCAGCCATAAATAAGCATTGCCAGGGTTTCGGCTACTGCCTGGTGTCCATCTGGCTACCATGTTTGAGGTTGCTGGGCTTCCCAGTGCACCCAAGCCTGAAGAAGGCAGCCTCCCTGCCAGGATGTGATCACCCATTGTGATGGGAAGCCTCAGTTCAAATTGGGGTGAGAAATGACTGCTGGGCCTGCCAGATCAGCAGTCTGGGGTACCAGTGAATCTGGGGGTGATGGGAAGGGCTCACGTGGAGGTTGATGTGGAGAGGCAGCTGATGGATTGCAGCACCAGAATGAACCTTCTGCTCTGAGCAAAGAGTTGGGGCTTTAACACAACAACCCTTTGTGCAGCAGAGATCTGCTGGGCTTTTTGCCACGTGGCTGTGGCTCACGTGGCCAGAGGAGGAGCTCCCTTTCCCCACAGGTGGCTGGGCAGAGGAGCCTACTATGACTGGGTCTGTCCAGTTTTGCTCTCAGCCTCAACTGCATCATGGCTGGTTTGAGCTATGGTAGAGCTGGGGGCTGTGGAAGGCAACCAGGGCCACATCTGCAGTGCAGGCAGCACCAGACCCCAGCAGGGCTGTGTCTGGAGACAGGCATGTCCATCCTCTGCCACGGGCTGCGGTGGCTTGGCTCAGGCAAAGCGCTAATGTCTCAAGCTTTGTTCTTGCAGTGGGAAAGCGAGTCTGCTCTCAAAAAGAAATGTTAAGAAGACCGATTCAGGGAAAAGTGATGGTGCCAACTATGAGATGCCAGGATCTCCTGAAGACGTGGAAAGAAACCAGAAGATCCTTCAGTGGATCATAGAAGGAGAGAAGGAGATCAGCAGGCATAAGAAAACAAACCATGGGTAAGGGCTGGCAGAGCACGGGGTCTTCACACTGTTGTGTTGCATCCCTTGCAGAAGGCTGCCCAGCAGCTGCCTTGGTCCTGGAGATCCTGGGAAGACAAAAACCCACCAGGCATAAGGGCTTAAGACCCTTTGGAGACTGAGGATTGCTTGGGGGCTGTAAGGGCTGCTTTTTTCTGAAGGCTGACTTGTGGCCATGGTGGGGAGGTTGCAGCCCCAGGAGAATCTCAGAAGTGGCCAGTGTGGTTCCAAGGTGGATAAAGCAGCACACAATAGGCAGTGCTTTTAAGCATTTGCTGTGTGTAAATGCCTGGTACCCCTCCTAGTATCCTTGCTGATAGAAGTGTAGGACCCACTGCACTGGAGCCACTGGTCCCAAGTACACAGTTTAGCACAGCTCAGGGTTACCCAGTGATTTTGACTTGCTGGGACCATCCTCTGGGATGGCTTTGGCTGCCCAGAGTGGAGCCACGGACGTGGCTGTCTTGGGAATTGCACTGGAGTCAAGCAATCTTGACTGAAATCTTTAGAGGTAAATGGTGCTCCTCTCTCCCTCGGAAAGCTTCCCAGTGGTGCCCACGTCCAGCTGCAGGAGCAGTAGGTCCATCTACTAGGAGTGACTATGCCTCTGCAGAGCAGCTCAGCAGCCCATGTCAAAACTCCATGTTTCTGTGTAGATCTTCAGGTGCTAAGAAGCAGCTGTCCCATGACATGGTCCGACCCCATTCCATTGAGCGACCTGTTGCAGTGCATCCGTGGGTCAGTGCCCAGCTCCGAAATGTCGTTCAGCCTTCTCACCCTTTCATCCAAGATCCTACCATGCCACCCAATCCAGCTCCCAACCCTCTCACCCAGCTGGAAGAAGCTCGCAGGAGGTTGGAGGAGGAGGAAAAAAGGGCTGGAAAAGTGCCCCCTAAACAAAGGTATGGCAGTAGGGTCTCATTGCACATGGGAAGGAAGGGGGGGTAGGTGAGTGGCTGAGGGAGATGTCCATGTCCTCTGCTCTGACCTTCAGCTCCCAACTGGGCAGAAGCACATTCAGAGAGGTCTGAGAAACTGCCTCAGTCCCTCTGATGTGGTGGTGACAAAACCCAACTTGAGCACCTGGGCTTGTAGTTTGTGGATGGAGAGGCTGGAAACGCTCCTGGCAGGGTGGAGAAGGGGCTGCTGAGAGCTTGAGGAGGAGCTGGGCAGGGGGAACCTGTCTAGAAGGAGCACGGTTTGGGAGAGCTTTCTTTCCCGACACTTGCTGACTCTCTGCTTGTTCACACTCACACGATGATTTCAAAGGTTGGCACCAGAGCAGAATCCAGCAGGATGCAGCAGAATTAAGTGCAGAAGAAGAATATGTATTTGCTCTTTATCTGCATCTCCCACTGGCTTCCAGCAAAGGCTGCTGGTGGCATCTGGACGAGAGCAGTGCCCTGTGGCGCCGCTGCCGCAGCATCGCCTCGCTGCACGGCCGTATCCAAGTCACTGCATCTTTTCGTGACTCAGCTCAGTGCCTGTTGCAGAGCTAATTGTCCTGCTCCTTGTGGCATCTTTCAGGGAGCATTATTTGCAGGGTACATGGAGCTCTTGGATGAATAGTGTTTTGAAAGTGCTAGATAATTACTATTAACAACTAAAAGCACTTTGTCTACTAAAAACCTTTCACAGTTTTATAGCTGTCTTCTGAAAACTTGAAACTTTGCGGTCTGGCTCTTAGAAACACGAATGACATTTTGAAAAGAAACTCTTTTAATTGCCAAACCCCTGCTATCTTTGCTTGCAGTGACCACATAGCAAACTTCTGCGTGTTTATGTCAGAGCACTGATTGAAAGCCAGGTACTTAGAGGTCTCTCCCAAGTCAGGTTAAGCCAAGTTTATTTGATTTACCTTTCAGTTAATGTAATTGGATAGAGTTTATTAGTAGAGTCACGTATCATTGTACTGAATTCGGTCACCTTCCCCAGAAATGTCTAGATGCAGAGACACACTTTGGAAACAGCAGCCTGGGCTGCATGCACGTGCAGTTAATACTCTAATAATAATTTAGTGTGTATTGTATTGTATCAGTGCTGATCAATAGTTAAAGGGCCTCCGGGGAGCAAGAGGGTGGATTCTCCTTTTCTGGTGAGATTCCAGACTCACCTGGACAGTGCCATCCTGGGCACCCTGCTCTGGGTGAGCCTGCTGGAGCGGTGAGGTTGGACCAGATGATCCCCAGAGGTCCCTTCCAACCTCCACGATGCTGGGATTCTGGGATTGTAAGCATTGGCTTTGTCAGAACCCCGTGGCATCATGGTGAATGACGTGCAGACCAGCGGGAGGACAGACTGAGTCCCAATGCTGGGCTGTTCTGCTTATGCTGCCTCTCCATGAGGTCTGGCTCTTCTCCCAGTGATGCTGGAATCCCCCAGACCTGCCCCATGCGTGGAAAACCAGGGAGCCATGTTCACCATCGGGGAACTGCTCATGAAAAACAAATGTGCCCAGGACCAGTAACAGGCAGGAATGGATGCAGTGGTCCCCAGGGAGCCAGATTTCTGGGTGTTGAAATCTCTGTGTTGGATTTTGGCAGGACTGGGTGCTCCAGCCAAAGCACTCCTGAGCTAGCAGCTTTGGGAGAGCTCCTGCTATGGTTAGCACAGGAGCCTGCCTGAGCACAGACCCCACGGCTCTTCGGAGAGCAAAGTTGAAATGGAGAGGGGAGCTCACATGGAAACACCGTTTCTTTAAGTCGGGAGCTTTAAAGAGCTCTGGGAAATTTGAGCCAGTATTCCAGGTTTGTTGACAGCCTTCTGGAAGCATGGTGCTGGTGGCAGGAGAGGTGGAGGTGAGCTTGGAGGTGTCCTTGAGCTGGCTGTGGGAGGAGGGTGCACTGTGCCAGCTCTGTACAGCCAGGCTGACCTTGCTGGGTAACACCCAGCTCACCAGCTGCTCTCCTCCAGCACAGCCCTCACCAGCAGTGCCCTTCCCTAGCTACCTACCCACTACTCAGACTGGGGGTCCCAGCAGCCCCACTCCCACCCCAGCACTGCCTCATTAGAAGTAACCTGCAGCCTCATTCCCAGCCTGCAGTGCCTGCGCTGAGAATCATAAATATTCTTCCAGAAATCACACTTCTGTTGCAGAAAAAGCCTTTTTCCTCCCTCTTCCACAGCATTTGTAGGGACATTGATCTCTTGAGACAGCTATCTGGCTGCTGCTAACAAGCAATGCAGGACCAAGTGTCCAGTATGCAAATGACCTGCAGATCCAGAGTGCCCAGCATTGGCATCCCAGTGACCGTCAGGTTTCTTCCATGAACAGACAGGTTTTTGAGCCATTTTCTGTAGCTCAGTGTCACAGTTCACTTAGATTTGCAGCTGGATGAAGGAATTAGTCCCAGCTCTTCAGAGAAAAGACTTTTGCAAGTAGCAAGAACATGGGCATGATCTCAGTTTGGAATTAATTGGGTTGGACCAAGCCTGGAAGAGGAGCAGAGTTGGCGTCTGGAAGACCTCCCAAAATGGGTGCATTTCAGGTTTCCCAAAGCTCTCCAGCCCCAGGGCTGAGTTTTAGAAAGCTGGGTGCCTCACCTCTGCATCACAGCGAGCTTGTCGTGGTGCTGTATCCCAGACAGAGTTTCTCCATCACAGCACCACTGGGTTATATTTATATGGCTGAGAAATGGGGACTGAAATGGAGATCCAGGCACTCAGATGAGCGCTGCCATTTCCTTACGGGGTCACGTTTTGTGCTTGTGACAACTGCAGCAAAGGGAGATGATTCCAGCAGGGGCTGGGGGGTGGTACCTGGCTGTGTTGCTGGGTCACGCAGCCACCCAGGAGATGGCTGCAGGTGGAGGCTTTAATGAGGCAGGACTCAGAGGAGGTCAGGTGAGGTCTGGTTGGGTAAGCCATGGTCTCGGGAGATCTCTGGGTGATGTCAGAAGTGGAGATGGTTGCGTTGTCTCATTCTCCCGAGGGGAGCTCTTTGAAAATTCCCTTTTCCATAATTGCTGTATTCATCAGCTCTGCTTCAGCCCACTGGAGATTGGTGGCTGTGTTTGGGAGAGGAGTAGATTCTGCTCCCAGCCAGATGGTCCCTCTGCTCAGCCCTGTTCAACCCTGGGAGCTTGGAGACACCGCAGCCACCTGTTCCTGCTGTGACTTACAGCAAAAGCAGGGGCACAGGGGTTGTTTTTAACTCCAGCTCTGTGAAGCAGTGCAGAGTGCTTTTGGACATAATTTTGGGTGTGTTGGGTGGGGTTCAATCTCTTCTCCCAAGGAACAAGTGATAGGACAAGAGGAAACAGCCTCAAGTTGCTCCAGCAGAGGTTTGGATTGGACATGAGGATCGATTTCTTCTCCACAAGGGTTGTCAGGGCCTGGCCCAGGCTGCCCAGGGCAGTGGTGGAGTCCCCATCCCTGGAGGGGTTTCAAAGCCCTGGAGATGTGGTGCTGAGGGACCTGATTTAGTGGTGACCTGGCAGTGCTGGGTTAAAGGTTGGACTTGATCTTAAAAGGTCTCTCCCAACCAAAACAAATCTGTGATTCTCTCATTTTGGGCATCACTTTCAGGGTTCATCTCTGCTGTGGAAAGAAGTGAGCACTGGAGCCAGGCTGAGCACATTCAGAAATGGCCTTTCAGGGATGAACTAGACAGCATGAGGAAGAGGAGGAGGAAGGCTCCAGCATGGTCCCCCCACAGCAGAGTTCAGGGGTGTTCTCTGCACCTCCCCAGGTGAAGGAGCACAGCAGCCCCAGGGGACAGGCCTGGCTGCCTGCACAGGTCCCATGTCCATGTCCCCAGGCACACAGCAGCTTTCTCTTAGTCACGACTTGTTTCTAGCAGGATTAAGAGCAGCTTAGGGACTTTGAGGTTTTCCAAACCCCTTCAATTAACTTCTGGCTCGCAAGGTTCATAGAATTTGCCTAAATTTATGACCCATTTTTCCTTTAAATGCCTCATTTTTTTTCTTCCAAGGATGACTCAATTCCTTAATGTTTTTCTAGCTAAAGGGCATCCTGTCCTATGATATGAGGATGGCAGAGGCTCCAGGAGATCTGCTGGCACCAGGAGCCAACCCTTGCCTGTCGGGATGCTGCATCTTCTCTAAAGGTCTCCCGGGCAGAGCAGGCACCAAGAAGGTTGTTCTGTTGAACTTTAGACCTCTGGTGCCTTTAGAAAGAGGGGAAGAGGTTGTCTTGGTTTGCGATGCTGATGTTTACACGGGCATGGCATTAAAAAGGCGCTCTGCCCACAAGCCAGCGTTTAAAGGTTAGGGCTGGAGTCATTTCCAAAACTGCGATGACCTCATGTGCTTGGCAAATTCAGGCTTTTTTATAGCAGTTTTCCAGTCGTGTAAATACAAAATCATCTTTTTTATCCAGCGTCCTTCTCAAATATTTTTTTAAAGCTGCCCAGTTTGGTTTATGTGACTTTGAAAGAGAAGGCTGCCTCTGGCTTAGACCACACATGCCCAGGTGCCAGTTTGTGTAGGCTGCTCCGGTGTTTGTGCAGCATTTACTGCACCCCAGATGAAAGGCTCTCCAGAAGGGCAAAGTACCCTGTTTTATTATTGCTACTTTTGTCTACCTCTGAAAATGGGCTGACTCTTTTGGTCTAGTGATGGCACCATGCAGCATAACCCCAGGGTGTGGTCTAGGAGCAGAGACCAGAGCAACATCCTGAGAGACAGGAAAACAGGAGATTTAAAGTCACAGAGGTTTTGGGGATGGCAGCTGCCTTGCCGCTCTGTGTGGACTGGCTGGGCAGCAAAGACTTCAGGACACGTCCCACTGGGAGCTCTGTCTGCTCCAACCTCCATTGACACTGGGAGAGGTGCCCAGGGGATCTGTGGGGAGCAGGAGCAGTCCTGTCTGCACAGGTAGGTCAGTGGAAAGCCAGGCTGAGCTATTTTGGCCACAGCAGCAATAATCCCCAGTAGCCTGAGTAGTGTTTGTGGTGGTGTTCCCAAGCGTGCATCCAGCCCTGTGTGCTCAGTGCACACCAGGAGGGTGCTGATGGTGACTGGGTTTTGCTGCTGTAGGCCTGGGATGCTCTTTTTGCCCAGAGCTTCCTGATGGCTCCCCAGGCCAGTGGTGCTGTGGGCAGGGCTATCCCCTTTCCAAGACGAGGGACAGGTTTCTTCAGCACAAAGAGGCTGGTCTAGAACCTGCAACTTCTTTGTAGAATCATAGAATTGTTTTGTTTGGAAAAGACCTGTGAGATCATCAAGTCCAGCCATTAACACAGCACTGCCAGGGAGAAATTGATCCTCCTGTCCAACCTAAACTTCCCCTGGTGCAACTTCAGGTCATTTCCTCTCATCCTGTCACTTGTTCCCTGGGAGAAAAGGCTGACCCCACCTGGCTCCCACCACCTTTCAGGGAGTTGTGAAGAGTGAGAAAGTCTCTTCTGAGCCTCCTTTTCTCCAAGCTCAACAGCCCCATGTCCCTCAGCCTCTCCTCACCAGACTTGTGCTCTAGACCCTTTCCCAGCTTCACTGTCCTCCTCTGGACATGCCCCAGCCCCTCAATGTCCTCCTTGGAGTGAGGGTCCCAAAACTGAACCCAGGATTCAGTGTTGGTCCCTGCCCTGGGAGTCCTGCTGGCCACACTAGTGCTGAAACAAGCCAGGATGCTGGTGGATGCTATTGTAGCTGCAGTCTGGCTCTATCCAGCCTCTCCAAGTGCTGTTCACTGCTTCACTGCCTTCAGCATGTGGCTACGTGCCAAGAGAGCTGGTGGTCAGAGCAAGGGATGCTCCTGAGGGCCCTGGATGTTAATTCAGCACCTCTACCCAGGCTCTGCAGGTAGGAGCTGTTTGGCCTGCCCATGCTGCCAGGTGGGTTGATGCTCAGGTCACTTCTATTTTTGCACGACAGGTTGAAGCCCCAGAAGAGACCAGTCAGTGGTGCATCCCAGCCATGTGAGAACATTGTGGTCGCTTACTACTTCTGTGGAGAGCCGATCCCTTACCGCACCCTCGTGAAAGGGCGCGTGGTCACGCTGGGACAGTTCAAGGAGCTGCTCACCAAGAAAGGGAACTACAGGTAAGGGCCATCTCCACGTGTGGTATGACTGTCACAACCCCTGGCAGATGCTGCTGACAGGACACAGCAGTGTTGCCCCCATCAAGGCAAAGGAGTGTGGTGGAAGTAGTTCAGGAGCTCTTGGAGGTGCTGGCAGCCTTCCAGCAGGAGGAGTGCTCCAGACAGACACACTGCAGTGGGGATGTGGCAGTAGAGCCAAGGCTGTTGAAAAGGCAGGTTACAGGGCCAAGGCAGATTGGGTTTTGTACCAGAAATGTCCTTCAACAGAAGCTGCTGGGGCCCTGGGAGGTTCTGGGCTGGTGAAGGTCAGCATCAGCTGGTGCTCAGTGATGCTGTGAGGAATGCTCCAGTTTCCAAAGCTGTTTCAGCTCCTCCCAAATTTTCTTCCAGTGAGGACAGGAAGGTTGGGTCCTGCAGAAGCCCCAGGGTAGCCAGGTGTGGGGTGTGCACCTCTTCAAGTCCCCCTTCCAAGTAGGAGCTGCCATGGAAAAGCCTGCTTTAGAAACGCTCCACCAACATGGGTGCCTCCAGCCACTACTTTTGGGAGAGTGATGAATGGGCTTGGATTCAGGGCTGGAGCTCCTGAACATTCCAGCACAGCTCCTGACCACTCTTTTTTGTCCACTGGGTGAGGGCAGGGGAAAAAAGTTTGGCTGCAGTTGCCTCCATGCCTTGGGGAGCTGCTTCTAATGCACCGTGAGCTCAGGGGCTCATAAGGGCTGTACCCAGGTTTGGGGACCATGGTGCCCCTGTGACCATTCACCTGCTCTTTATTTTCCTCTCTGCCCCCATGTTTCTGTTTTTCTCAGGTATTACTTTAAGAAAGTGAGTGATGAGTTCGACTGTGGTGTGGTCTTTGAGGAGGTGCGGGAGGATGACACCATCCTGCCCATCTTTGAAGAGAAGATTGTCGGGAAGGTGGAAAAGATCGACTAAGCTCCGGGGTTGCCAAGATGTGAGGACAGGACTGTGAAAGACTCTGGGACCGGAGGAGAGGGCCAGGGGCAGACACTGGCAGTGCTGCTGCCACGGGCGCCAGGCAAGCCCAGGGCAGAGGGCAGTAGCCGGCTCCGGCACGGACCTGGGCAAGCTCCGGCTCGCCATGGACATCGTGTCACCTCATGGACCTGCCAGTGGGAGCCTGGGCTCCCCTCTCCATACCGAATATAAGTGTAATGTAGCATTGTACAGTGCATTAGAAAGTGTAATATGACCTTGTTTACTAAAGCTGCATATTTTTGATATATTGTAATAAAAGGAAAATATTTCCAATGTCACAGTGCTCTTATGTAAATGTAAAACATACAGGTACTACAGAACTCGCCCAAAGTGTACAGCCATCTGTCAGACTCTGGCTGCTCCTCGTTTTTGTGGCCCCCTGCCCTGGCCCCGCAGCATGGATGGCTTCAGAGCGGTGCTGGGGCCGAGCTGCTCTCCCCTGGCCAGCACGGAAGGAGCAGCCCCACACTGGAGGGGTTGTGCTCCCAGCTCACCCCCGAATATTACTGAGCCATTCGGAACGAGTCAGTCCCTCACTTCCCCGGCAGTCTCAGCTTCTGGATGTGGTAGGTTGGTGGTTTTTCCTCCTGAGCTTTCTTGCGACTGAGTAAATCCCTGAGGGGTAGATGGGTCAGTGCCAGCTCTCGGGGCTGGGGACATCAGAGCAGGCTGGGTGCTGGCATCCCATGGCCTGCGTGCTCCTCTCTCCCCACTCTGATCCCCTGGAGAAGGGTTCGCTTCCCAGGAGGGTGCTGCAGTTCCACAGAGGGCTGGCACCCATGTGCCTGGCACAGATGTGCCCAGGCTCCTGGTGCCAAGCTCTGGCTTTGGTCAAGGGGACTCTCGAGGATAAACATAATAGGGAACTGATAAGACACTAAAGCTGGGGATAAAAAATTGTCTTTTTGTAAGTCATTTGTCTTTTGTCAGCTTCTGTGTCTCAGGGGAGGCAGGAGGAGGGCCCTGCAGCCCACTGCAAGAGCAAGAGGGGTTCTTGATGCCACTTTGTGGGGCTCATGTAGGGCCAGGTCACCCAGCGGGGCAACCAGCACCCTGGGAAGCCTCCTGGGCTTACTCGGATGCAAGAAAGCTGGGAGTCTGCACCAGTGTACCCACCACCCTGCCCTCAGCCCTGCCCATCCCAAAGTCCAGACCTTGCCCTGCTTCAGTGTGGCACTGACTCCAGAGACCACCCCTTGCCCACCCAAAGAAGTGGGCATCCCCAAAAGTCAGGGGGGCTTCCACACCAGTGCTTGCCCTGCCCAGTGCTGCTCTGGGCACATTGGAGCTGCCACAGCTGCTGTGGCACCAGCTGGGACGTGACTCATCCTGTTGTACATGTCACCGAGTGCCTTTAAAACACGGTTCTGTGACTTGCCTACACGCTACGTGAAGTCCAGCAAAATCTGCAATTGTTTTCAGCCCGGGAACAGTCTTACGAGCGTTTCTCCTCCCTGTTTTTTTTTGTTTGGTTTTGGTTTGTTTTGTTTTTTTTTTTAAGTTCTGATGGTGTTGTGTCTGGTGAGGTTGTTACCGTGCCAGGGATTTATTTCCCTCTTCCCCCCCTTTTTTTCTCAGGGGGACCCCTGTAAATATGTACAGTGGCCGCGCAGCCCCAGCAATGTCTCCTCTGCATTCTCGTGTGCTGACTTGTACAATGATCTTTTCAAAGGTACTTGGATAAAAATGAAATAAAACCCCACGTCCCACTGCCTGCTACTTTCTTCCTTCCCCGCGGATCAGGCACCCAGGCCCTCAGCAGCCAGCTGGGGCGGCCAGAGGATGGGGCAGATCAAGTGAAGGGCTGAGCACATGGCAGGACCAGGGCAGCTGTAGGGTTCCCTGGAGGGGTGGCCGGACAGGTCCCAGCTCCAGGGGACCAACGTGTTGCCTCTGGAGGAATCACCTGGGGTCTCAGAGCAGCAGACCCAGGGGAAAAGGGGCAGTGCTGGGGTTTGGAGAGGATGCTGGGGTGTCCCAGAGGCTGCGAGCTAGGCTTAAGAGGAGCATGTAGAGGCCCGTGTTGGGCCCTCGCCTTCCCCAGCTGTTATAACCAGCCAGCAGGTTGAGGGAGGTTCTTCCACCTCTCTACTCTGCCCTAGGGAGGCCACTTCTGGAGTATTGCGTCCAGTGCAGGGCTCCCCAGTTCAAGAGAGACAAGGATCTGCTGGAGAGAGTCCAGCAGAGGCTACAAAGATGTTGAGGGGACTGGAGCATCTCTGTGCTAAGGCTGAGAGCCCTGGGGCTGTTTAGCTGGAGAAGAGGCAAACACTGCTCTAGAAGCATGTTCACTACAACTCATTTTAAGCTCAGCATAAAAGTTTATTTTTCCATCCT
>JANHGN010020364.1:7877-46501 GCA_024605025.1 Megaceryle maxima | reverse complement strand
GGGGGGGGGGGGGGGGGGGGGGGGGGGAGGAGGGGTGAAGAGTGAGGGTTTGTGGGAGTCGCATTGGGGGGGAACTTTATGTCCCGACACCAAATGAATTTTTATTTATTTATTTATAAAGTATACTATCTGTGAGGTTTGGAGGTTCATAGTTTTCCATGTCTTACCCTTCCCCATTGCTAAACTCTGTTGCTTCTGAGGGAGGTAAGAATCCTAGCCCTCTTAGCACCAAATAAGGTGTTGAGGAAAATCTGTTATTTTTTAATTCTTTACAGGTACCTTGACAAATACCAAAGCCTGAAATTTGTAATCTTTATCTTAATGTAGAACCACAGAGCATGTGGGGGATGTGCATGCAAGTTTTGGTTTCCTTAGGGCTCAGAAATAAAAGACATGACTGATATGAATCCAATCCAGAGTTCACATCCAGAAAGATTCTCCAGCCTTACTCTTCCTTTCATAACATGATCACAAGCCAAGGAATTCCTTCCAAAGGAGAAATTAATTCTGTTTTGGAGAAATATTTCTCATCTCAATATATAGGCTCAAGGTGTTAGTAAAACTAAGTTGCTGAATTATTTAATCACTGTCGTTTCTCTGAAATTTCATCTTTTCTGAAATTTCAGCTACTTTGAAGTCATCTAATTTCCATTTCTAGTCGCTGGATCTTGTTATGTCATTGTCAGCAAGATTCAGAGTCCTCTCACTATCAAGAAGCTATTTCATGTATTCATGATCAAGTAGTTATTTTATAAGTTGAGCTCTTTAAGTGTCTTATCATGGGGATTATTTTTCCAATTCCTTAGTTCATTATTTTGGCCCTCCTTTGAAGTCCTTTGCATTTTCAGATCCTTCACCTGCAAAAAACATAGAAGGTACAGCATTGCTAGCAGTGGTCTTACTAACATTGGGTGTTATTCCATAATTGTTTGTTGACAGAGACTCTAATTAGTCTATCACTGTTGGCAGAGTCTCTTATGTACTGTTAGTGTTACTACATGAAGTCATTTACAAATTAACCTTTTTATAAGATTTCTTTTTTAAAATATAGAGAAAATACCATTCTAGAGGTCTAGCTGTACACAATGTATTCACTTTTTTGCAAGCAAACTTACAGGTTAGCTTTATATATTTATTATTGCTTTGCATTTGCTTTATTTCTATTAGTATTATACAGTTAATGTGTTAAAATTAGTCTGTAAATTATTTTAATCTCCAGTGTATAATATCTTCCTGTATAATACAGGAAAGGTCATTTTTCTAACATGGTAATACAAAAGCTAAAAATGCCTGCCATCATACTAAATGAGATCAAAAGCATTTAGCAAACCAAAGGCAAATGAGTTCTTCAGCATAAATAAAAATAATGACTGTGTCAGTGTCTTCTTGTGCTGATGTCACATATGTGGTTTTAGCTTTTTATTTTGTTCTTCAAAAATCTTTTTTAAGTTTCGTCCTTCAAGACACTGAAGGACTACTTATCAGTGCTGATCATGTAAGACTCTGCTTCTGTGCAGTTACTACAGCAGTTTGCATCTTGGCCCATACTTCCCAGTGTACATATATGTGGTCCACCCTGCTTGCTGGATAGATGCAATACAACAGTATCCTCTCCCAAAATCCAGCCTTTCCCAAATAACAAGCCATTTCTGAACCTCATAAGGCTGCTGAGGAGAAAAAAATATTGAAAATGTTTTCTAAGAGTTTGATGTCTGATGCTTTGAATTAAATGAATGTGTCAACTAATTGAGCAGTGTGTGTATGTATATGCATGTCAGGAATACACACCAATGAGCAGCAGTGTATTTTACCAATACATATATACTGTAAATGTATATGGCAACTTCAAATAGCCCACAGAATGATTCCTAAAAGTGCATGGAATGAAACAGTAATAGAAAAGAGCAAATGTTTTAATAGAGGTGACTCTATGAAAATTTCTTTGAAATAGCAGTCTGAAGAATGACAACTGATTGAAAGCAATGAACAGTGTTACTGGAGGAAGGCTGATCCCAAGCTAACTTCCAGTAAATACTTCATTCTCCTACCACTGTTTGTATGTAAGAGGCTGATTTGGGCAATACTAATGTTTTTAGTATATTTTTCCCAGACAATTATTATTACTTCTGGGCACTCAAATAATCACTTTCTTAAGTGTCTGAAATTTCTAAAACAATGGGTACATCTGGTCCAGATAATGTAATATACTTGTGTTGAGATTCTCAAGTAGAACCTAGATCAAAGCACACTGAAATCACTGACAAGTAAACTCCTTAGCTGTGTGCCACAGTAAGGCATCATGGTGTTAAGTGCTGTAAGAAAAGCATCATCACCTTATGGACAGATAGATATTTCTTAGAAGTTATGGCTTACAATTATTAGTTTTTGGTGTGACTATGTTTTATATTATGGAAAGAAGTATAGCAAAGCCTCAAAATTCTTATTTATTTTTACATGTTAATGTTGCTGTCTTTAAAAATCCATTTCTACAGCTTACTAAATAATCGCTAGAGATACATGATGAAAATAAAATAAGAAATGTTTATCTTGTCTGCAACAGAATTGCTTTTATTTGGATTCAGAAAAGCTTTTGCTCTTAAACAACTATTATTCATATTTATCTACAACTTTCTTCCACATTCTGCTTTACAGAGACTATGCTAACTTAGGTTTGGCTTGTGCACTGCATATAAACAGACTTTTATACAATTGAAACTGATAGAAATATTTGTCACATTTTATTCTAATTTTATATATTTGATTCCAAACATTCTGTTATGAAGATTGAAAGACCAGCGTTGCACTCACTGCCAATTCTCATGGATGAGTCTTGAAATGTATGTTATTTTTCTCTAACAGGACATAGCCCCAAAGTCATGTGGTTATGTGAGATTTAGCTTTCCTTTGGAAGGGAATTATGTTTTAAACCCTCAGAGGAAAGCTTGAATATACAAAGCTGTATTATTTAAAAAACTCAAACACTCCCCAAAATAAATAACGAGGGTTTTCAAAATAATAATAAAAAAAAAAAGTATGGACTTTTTATTTTAAAGGCAATGGAATACAGTTTTAGTGACAGACATATTTACAATCATGAGGGTGGCAATAGAAAGAACCTAAGAGTAAAAAAAAAAAAAAAACAACAAAAAACCTGGAAATAAACTCACGGTAGAAATAATATTCTCTTACCTTCATATTTAAGGTTTTCTTAGTCTAGACAGGTAAGGAAACTGGGGTGCCGTGACTGATTTTCTACTACTTAATATGTCTTACATAATATCCAGCTATGCAAAAAGGTAGTAAAATGCTGTGTGCAGATGGGTTCATCAAACAATCAGGCTAGTGGTTGTTAAAGAGATGGTGTACTAACTTGGAGTGACATGAATTAAAAGTCTATTTAAAAACCCACAATAACCAATTTTCTGTAAGTAAATTACAAGCTACTTCAGTGATTTTTTTCCCCCATCCCAAATCCTTCCAAATGCTTCAGTTCTTCAATGTCGTCATTTAGCAACATTGTTTTGAATGTCAAGATGGGAAGAACAGTGAGGCTACCTACAGATGTACAGACACATACTGCATAGTCCCATACTGGGCTTCATAGCTGTCAATAAACTGGGGAGTGGCATGGGGGCTTTAGTTTATTGCTGGAGCTGAGGAGCTGAGGTTAGTATGGGTTCTCTGTGTTTGTCAAATAATAGGGCATGGATAAGCAGGAGAAAAAAAAAAGATAAGAAGATAAGAAGCTTAAAACTATTCAGTTTTACCTCTACTAAAATTAGCCAGTCTTGACATTTTGTTGCTTCTGCTTTGAACCTGAGGAAAGCTGTAATGCTGAAGTACTCTTATTCAGAAAAGGCATGTTCTCGAAAGGCAGACATAGGCTTTTGGGTAGAAGGATGTGCTTTGTAGCTGTTTTTCAACACTTCTTTTTATTTTCCTTCTTTGGAGTAAAGTTAACATAAATTTCAAGATCCAGGTGTCAATGGAGTTTGGCCGGAGATGCTTGAAATTGAATAACTTGCATTTACAGCCAACTTATTTAAATGCAACTGATTTCACAGTGTTTTCAAAACAAGTGTGTGTAAGGATTTGTCAGAAAACGATGAGGTTCTTTTGAACCAGCTACAAGAATTAGTCTGCATTCCTCTGGCTGAGGCTTTTGTACTAAATTTTCCCTGGAATTGTATCTTGTTGGGAAGCTGACTTTAGGTGGACAGCTAATTGAAGAATGGATAGAAAATGAATTCATAGAGCTGTAGATTGAAACAGCAAATATTTTAAATACCATGATATACCTTCACCCAAAAAGATGTCATATTGTTCAAGTTTATATGAAGTGAATAGTAAGGACTGAAATAACCCTTAACCTGCAATCAGGGTATACAGAAGCATCTACGAGAAGTTTATGGAAACAAATATGTTTAACAGTCTTATTAGTTGTATGTGGCTGGTGCTCATGCTGAACAAGGTCTGTTTTCACATTTAACCTGAAATTTCATTGGCTTTGAGTTGCCATGTTGTACCATGACTGAAGAGTTTTAGGCATATTATTTTATACTCCAAACTGCAAGCTATAGTATAATAATGTTTTTTTTTTCTTGTAACTGCTCATTCAGCAGAAGACAAGTACCTGTTTAACTGCTAATATAAAGCAGATAACTTGTTGCTTGTGAAACAAGAAGACAGATGTGAAACTGGGCATAAAAAGGTCTAATAGGAGATTTCTTTTTGACTTCATAATTTGGAAGAAAAATCTGGAAAGTTTCTTTACCAACAGATTACACAGTTATGGCTAGAAGATTTAAAAAAATTATCACCTTCATATGGAAAACTGACAATAATTATCATTCTAGAGAACCCTCAGTTTCACTGTGAATTTTTATCTGAATGTCTACGTAACTTTTCATAACTCTTCCCTGTCATTAATAGTTCTTTGCTAAAATTTTGCATAGGGTGAGTGTGTTTGTATTGCCGTTGTTATCTGCTTGCTCTTTGAGTGTTCTCAAGTCTGTTTCTCCTCAGAAGTTAGGAAGAAAATTACAATGCTCAACTTCTACTTTCTCATGAAATATTTTCCCAACACAGATACTTCAGCGAATATTGTTGTAGGTTGGTGGGGAGCAAGAATGGTTCCTACTATCTTTATCTGCAAATATGAAGCTGATATGCAGCATGTAAGGAGAAGGCGAACTAGATGCATATTTGCTGAAAATAAACAGGAACAGCTTGTATAACAGAGTCTGGAGTCCAGGAGGATGTCCTCTGTATTAGGGGGGAAAATAACAGGAAGGGAAGAGTTACTTACACCAAACAAAATTGTTACAGGAACAAGTGTTTTTGAGTATAGTGTGTTTGAGTATAAGTGTGTTTGAGTTAGAAGGTAATAAAAATCAATGAAAGAACTTGTGTAACACTTGCAAAGGAGGGAGCATCTGGAGGGAGAAGCTGTCTTCTTTTAAGATGTTTTATAAGGATCAGTTAGCTGCTTAAGAGGAGAAAAAACCCAGAGCAGTGCTATGAAGTACCTAGAGCTGGGGGAACACAGAGGCTGGAAACCCAAATTCATCCTCTAATGCAGAAGCAGTAATATCACATGTTGCATTTCATAGGAGAGAAGTCACCAGCCGTTACCATTTTTCTCCTCTCTAAACTTCCCTAAGGACCACTTGGCAGAAAAGAAATGAAAGAATTTCTCTTAGTCACAGCGGAAGACCAGGGGATTGTTGGCACTGCAGTAAACATCTCAATACCTACAAATACCTTTGATAAATAACTAATTAAAAAAAAAAAAAAGTAATTTTGAAATACACAAGTTTTACCAAGACAGTAAAGATGCTGAGATAAAGAAGGTGCTTAAAATCCAATATCTTAATGGGAAACTCAAAGTGAATAAAAGAAGAGGCGATTTTAAAGAACAGGAAATATACTCAAAACTTACTAGTATAAAGCTAATAAAGCTTAGAAAAGCTTGGCTGAGTGTGAATACAGCCCTACCCTGTACTTATGACTGCAGAAACTTTTGAGATAAATTTTTCCAAGTAGAAAAAGTGACATATGTATAATTACTTAAAAGTTGGAACTTTTTAGGTGGACTGTTTTTTACTTGGTCTGTTTGCACCAGCGAGGTATTTGGAGAGGCAGAAGCAAGCCAGAGCGCAGAGGGAAAAACTGAAGATGCCAAAACTTGCTATGACTGCAAAAGCACAAGCCTTGAGAGATTATGTGTCAGAGTACTGACTAAAGTGCCTTGTAGCAGTGAGACACAGCTAAAGGCTTAGTAAAATGCCAGGATTGTACCAAAGTTCCCAAATTCAGTTACTGATGTTAGAATCCAAACTAGTTTTTGAAGTAAAACATTATAATACTGGATTAAGTAATACAAAATTTATTTATCCAAATGTATTAAAAAAAAAATAAATTAACAGATGTCAAGCTTAATAATGATGGAATCTGACATCGCTAGAGTACTGAGTATGGCTTTCTTCCCAATGGCTTCCCCTCAGATGTCCTTGAAGAAGGAGTAACCTACCTCATTTTCCAGGTCTCCTCGATTCATGTGTACATGCTAGACCAAAGAAAACAAAGCCGCTTTTCTACCAGCTGCACAGCTATAACTTTGTAAAGGGTCAAAACCATGTAAACTTGCAGTAATTGTGAATAAAGTAGGACCACAGGATCATAGAATGGTTTGGATGGAAGGCACCTTAAAGATCATCTCATTCCAACCCACTTGCCATGGGCAGGGACACCCCCCACTAGACCAGGTTTCACAAAGCCCCATCCAGCCTGGTCTTGAACACATCCAAAGATGGAGCATCCACAACTTCCCTTGGGAAACCCGCTCCAGTGTCTCACCACCCTCAGAGTGAAGAACTTCTTCCCAATTTCTAATAATGTACGCTCTTTCAGTTTAAAGCCATTACCCCTCATCCCATCCTCACAAGCCCTTGTAGAAAGTTCCCTCCCAGCTCTGTAGGCCCCCTTCAGATACCAGAAGGCTGTAATGAGGTCTCTTCAGAGCCTTCTCTTCTCCAGACTGGACAACTCCAACTTTCTCAGCCTGTCCTCCTAGAAGTGTTGTACTAACCTTCTGATCATTGTAATGATTGTGACCATGGCAGTCAGACTGCCATTACTTTTCAGATATGATGGAAAGTGGCTTAGCAACTTCATCCACCAGTTCCCTCAGAACCTGTGGATGGATCTCATCCAGTCCCATAGACTTGTGCACCTTCAGGTTCTTTAGATGGTCTTGAACCTGGTCTTCACTTACAGTGGGCAGGTCTTCATTCTCCCAGTCCCTGACTTTGTGTTCTGCAACTTGGGCAGTGTGGCTCGAGCTCTTACCACTGAAGACTGAGGCAAAGAAGTCATTGAATATCTCAGTTTTCTCCATATAGCTTGTGACCAGGACTTCTGTTTCCTTCTGCAGAGTGATTACTTCTTCCCTAGCCTTCCTTTTACCACTGATATACCTGTAGAAGTTTTTCTTGTTACCCTTGATGTCCCTGGCCAGACTTAATTCTATCTGGGCTTTAGCCCTCTATAGAGGGCCTCATCCATTCAGTCTTCCTGGTCAGGTGGCCTGTAGCAGACCTCCACTATAATATCACCTCCCCCTCCTTTCTCTTTAACCCTGACCCATGAGGTCTCTATCAGCTTCTCATCCATCCCCAGGCCAAGCTCCATGGACTCCAGATGGTCACTGACACAGACGGCAACACACCCTTCTCTGCTTCCCTGCCTGTCTTTCCTAAAGAGCTTGTACCCATCCATTCCATGCTCCACCCATAGGAGCCATCCCTCCACATTTCAGTGATGCCAATAACATCGTAGCCCTGCATGTAGACATGCACACATCTCTAACTCCTCTTGTTTCCCATGCTGTGTGCATTTGCATAGAGACATTTAAATTGGGCCCATTGAAGTTGACTTACTTGCCGATTTCCATTATCTTGTGCTTCAGGTTCTCTCTTGCTGGCCTGAGATCCTTCTCCAGGCCCAGGGCATCTATTTCTGGCACTAGTCAGAAATTAAATTAAAAATTACAGTCTGTAACAGAAAGAGTGTGGGTTTGGAAAACTTCCTATCCTCCTGAGCCTTATTTTTAGCTGGGTAAACGGAGACATAAAATAGCTGAGTGATTTGCTCAGGGTCTAGTCTGTGAGTATGAAGCATTGGTGTTTTGGGAAAAGTCACTTTTACAAGGACATCTGTGTGACATTTAAAACTAATAACTTATTTTAAAAATGAAGACATTTCCAACAAATGTTATTTTGTCCATTTCTTCCCTTTGAAACTCGTTATTCTTTTTTTTTTTTTTTTTTTTTTCTCCTTTTGATGTCAAATCAGAATTTAGGCTGGCATTATAATCTTGAAACATTTGGAAACTGTAAATCCAGAAGGAAAAACCTGCTCTTATTTTGAGCAATTAGAAGATCATAAAATTCCTAAAGGTATTTTTTTACTTTGGCTTTCATATCTGGGAAGAAAAGGAGTTCTATGCTTTTTAAACCCTAGTGACACAATGTTCTAGTGACGACATTCCTTTCTACCACCACTTTTCTTCAGAAAACATACCTTATGTTAGTGGTAGTTGATGCCAGTTTATCAAAAATTATATTTGCTACTTAATCACTGACTTTAGTGTGAGAAGACTGGGCTCTTAGTTTGCACATCCCTGACTCCACCTGTGCAGGACAATTTGATCCTGCTGCATCATTTTCAGTGATATTTGCCAAAACTGATAGACTGGACTCATAAAGAAAGGCAGACTTAGATGCAAACTTCTCATTATTTACAAGGAAATATTACATGGGTATTGGCTACATTCTATTTTAAAAACTATCTTAAGAAAACCATCAATTGGCAGTTTAGCATAATTTCATGTGCTAAACAACAGACTGGAGAAAAGCTTAAAGCTTAAATTATTTCCATTAGAAGGCAGACGTTAGTGGCACAGTAAACAACATTATGAAACATACTGGAAATGCCAGTTTTAATGATTGATAAAAATAAACTGGTCTGGATCCAGGTGCAGATATAGGCTAGAACTATGTTAGAGGGATAACAGGGGCTGCATAGTCCCAAGCTCAAATTGTCATGTGACATTGGATTGTAGGGATTTTGGGGCAGAGATTTAACTCTCTCCTTGCATTTTGTGTGTGGGAGTCTCTGAAATTATGGAGAGATATGAACAGAAGCATATACATAACTGTGCTTATACTATACTAAAAACTAAAGCAATGCACCCTGGAGTTGCATTGTAAACCTTCAACTACATTAGTCGTGTTGCTGAATGTCTAAAGGAAGTTTTAGAACATGAAATAGTCTTCTAAAGAGGTTGCAATAGAGCAAACTGGAAAACTGAAAGCTCTCAGAAACAAACAAAAGAATCTGATGCTATCACATGAGATGTTGAGTTCTAAGGATGGTTTTCTCACAAGAAAAAGACAATAAAAAAATCGAGTTTTGTCACCTGGTATCTTTGATATTCTGGGTTTAATTACTGTCTAGCATCTCTAAATGTTTCATTACATCTTCCTTCCCTGTTACTGTCAAGGTTTAGGGTGAGTGCAGTCTGCTAGACCTATAACAGACATTCTCTGTTCACTGCTCCTTGTCCTCAAAAGGAAGGAGGAAGGGAATAAGGGAGAGATATATCAATTAGAAAAGAAGGCTAGAACAGTTTTAATGAAAATAATAAAAATAATATGGAATATACACAAATATATACAAAACCAGTATCAAACCCAACCCTGCCTTGATAGCAATTACATCCCCATCACCACTGATGCTGTGGAGCAGGCACTGGGGAAGACCCAGGCTGGAATCAGCAGCAGATGTGAACCAGAGTTAGGAGCTGGATTCTGGAACTGGATTCAGGATCACATAGATCAGGATCAAAGGCAGAGCAGAGAGAGTCCTCCTTGGATGCTGGCCATTGAAGAAAAGAGCTGGAACCTCATGATCCCTCAGCTTTATAGTGAATATGATGTGTATGGGATGGAATCCCTCGTTGGTCAGTTTAGGGTCACCTGCCCTGTCTGCTCCTCCCATCAGGTGCAGCCTTTTACTTTCTGCACTTCCCAATGTGGTACACAAGATTTAGCAGTGACCTTGGTATGAATACCAATCTTTGGCAGTAACTGTAAACATTGAGTGTTATATCACTGCTAGAAGCAGATACTGTGCAAAAATATAAACTTCAGAGAATGCAGTTGCTTAGAAGAGACTGAGATGAAAAGTAAAATCACTGGACAAAGCTTTTCTATTCTAACTCAGACCATAACAATTGCTCCCCTCTGTTGCATTGCTGATTCATCACGATGCTACAAATAATCGTAACATGATATTCATTATTTACAAAAGGAGGTCTCACTTTATCTGTAGTTCTTTGCACTAGTTAATTCTATCTGAGAAGCTTCTGGGACAGTGATAGGCATAGATCCTGGGACAAGTATGTCTATGGAGGGAACATCATCACTTTCTAAAATGCATAATAATTTCATCCTTTTTTTAATTGTATGCTAATTTTAATTAGTTGTTGTGTCAGGTGCACCTGCCCTGAAAAAAAATTAACAAAGTCCACGGCTTGCCAGAGACCTGATAAAGATCAGTTTGGTGCCTCACAGACATTAAATGGGGCCTCATGGCAATTAACTGGTGCCTCAGGGCCCAAGCTCTGAGCCTGCCTCTGTTTGGGCTTGACCCCAGATAAGTAGAAAGACTACAGTGCACACTCAACTAGGGTATAAACAAAGCCCTACTGAATAGCTGATTTTGACTTGGCTATTAGAGCAAGCAGGTCTTGCAGTTGGACCTTTCTTGTGGCTATACAGGACATGGTCTAAGGCTGCTTCCATGGATTGAGTGAGCCTCCATGGACTGAGTGAGCCTCACCCCCCTTTTGGTGAGTGAATATTTCTTTTGGATATATCCTTGGGTGAGAGACCCCCTTTGGGTACCCTTGTGTGGGAGGTTGTTCCTTTACAAGTGAGTGCACACCCATTTTGTTCATCTTTCTTGGAAGAGTATTTCTTAAAGTTTAAGAATTGGTTGTGTAATAGTGTGTTCCTATCTGACATCTGAACTTGTAATTTACTTTTGTCACAAGGTGTGCTGAGTAATTTTGGTTACAATAAATTGGCATTTTGGTTAGCTGTTGCTGTCTGTTTTGTGGGTGCCTCCATGATAGTATTTTACTGTGCTGAGTCATTCTTCAGCAAAGAGAATCTGAAATTCAGCTATTCATGCAGGATTAAGGGTATTTCTATTTATTCAGAGATTTCAGAACAACCAGGATAGATGAGTATTTGTACAGGGAATAATGAACAGCATTGGAAATGCCTTTGGAAATTAATTAAAACACTTTAGAGGTAATTTCATTGAATCAAGTAATGAACTGTGAAGACCCAAATTTTTAATGTATGTCAGGAGCACTTGGGTATTTAAATGTTGTCCCAATTGAATATTCATTCATATCTTCCATTTTAAAAATACTTAAAACTGTCCTTTAGACATGCAAGAGCATTCTACTCTTCACTAACACTGGCAGGAGATTTAGGCATATTTGAAAGACTTTGAGTCAATTGCTATTCCAGATCCATCAGAATGGAACAAATTTTTTTAATAGAAGCACCATAAACTCATTGTTTTGTGTTTTGTCTTTTCAATATGTCAAAATGAAAGGCAGATTATTGATTTAATTAATTTCTAGTGGCACAAAGCTAATATAATACAACAATGGGAACCATGCAAAATTTTCAGACTTAATTGTATGATTATGAAAGTAAAGCCACATCTAAATTTAATCTGATTCAGTTTTATGTTATAATAGGTTTTCTTTAGACTTTCATGCAAGCTGGAATGGGAAATGTAAATAAGCATTCTTGGAGTGATACTTCCATTTTAATCTCAAGGGGAAACAGATGCCATTTAGAATAGACATTTCCTGGCATCACATAATTGTTAAACTTTTGAGGTCACATAGTTTCAAATTTCCCATTCTGACAACTCTACAAAACTCTGGAAAATTTAAAGGGGTGACAAAATTGTCACGTACTACAAATGAAATGAATTCTAATTAACGCTAATGGAAATCTGTGAAAATTGTACCAATTGTTGACAAGAAGGGCTAAAGGAACAATTAAAACTCTTCCATTCTGAAATCATGGCTTAAACAAAGAAACAATTATCATTGCCACGTTTTCTTTGTGTTAAAAGCATTGTTTTAAGCGTTACCCATAAAAGATTTGGAATTACGGAATTACCTGGAATTACAGAATTACCCTTTTTCTTCTGCTGAGAAATTACCAAACTAGAAGATGAAGCCATGTCTTCAGCAGCTCTAATGCATGAAATTATTAAAATAATGATATAATAGAGCAATGTCTGCAGGTCAGAGTGCTAAGGCCTTTTCAGTCCTAAAAACCATTATGAGGAAGGCAGGCATTCCACTGGTTAAATAAAATCAGCATACAGACTGAAGATATTTTTCTTATCTGCAACACTCTTTAAAGAGTGTTGAAAATTATCATTGCTTTGACAAACCTTGTTGATTTTCCTCCCAGTGATTTTTTTTTTTTTTTTTTTCCTCCCCCACTGAAACTGGAATTAGCATTGCTGATTTTGTTGTAGAATCCCAACTTAGCCAAAATGACACTTTATCTTGCCAAAGCCTATTTGCTTGTGTAGTGCACCCATTTCATCACTGATGTCAGCTGAGCCCTAGAAAGGGTTATTTCTAGACAAACATGCTGTAGAACCAGCCATGATACTATAAAAATGGGCAGCTGCTATGTTTCTATCACCGAAAAAAAAGGGAAAGAAAAGAGTGGATGTGAGCTAGTGAGACAGTGCAGCATTTACCAGCATTACGGCAGATAACAACCCAAACCACCAGTCTTACTGTGTTTTTACTGCTGAAGTGGCTCACAGGAAGTTAATCTCTGCAGTTTCATGAACCTCATAGATGTGTATCTGAGAGGTCCCTGTGAAAGCATCTGAGTCCTGACCTAGTTTGCAGGGTTCAGTTAGAAAAATTGTGGGGTGAAGGGCCTTGCAGCTCTTTGTTCATACACATGCTAGGTAAGTCTCCAAACATGAAATAGCAGGAACATGACCAGCCCTCTGAGAGGTTCTAACAAAACCCTGCACACAGTGAAATGCAGGAGCTTTACTCCAAAGACCACTTCTTTCTACTATTTTTGGCAAATTCTCAACAATAAAAAGAAAAAAATAGTCATTTACACTCTGTTAAATGTCTTTCAAACCTTAACTGGTGAAGTAACTACCCATATTTACAGAATAGAAGTTACACTAATAATCAAATTATTAATATATTTATCATAGAATCGTAGGTATTTTGGTTTGGAAGGGACCTTTATAAGACACCTGGTCTGACCCTCCTGCTGTGAGCAGGGACATCTTCAACTAGAGCAGGTTGCTCAGAGCCCTGTCCAAACTCACCTGGAATGTTTCCAGGCATAAGCCATTGACCACCTCTCTGGGCAACATAGACCAGTGTTTCACCACCCTCAGTGTAAAAAATGTCTTCCTTATATCTAGTCTAAATCTACCTTCTGTTAATTTAAAACCATCACCTCTTATCCTGTTGCAACAGGCACTGCTGAAAATATTGTCCCCATTTCTTATAGGCCCCTTTAAGTACTGAAAGGCCACAATAAGTTCTCCCCAGACCCTTCTCTCCTCCAGGCTGAACAACCCCAACTCTCAGCCTTTCTTCATAGGAGAGGTGCTCTGGATCATACATGTGTCCCTCTTCTGGCCCTGCTCCAACAGATCCATGTCTTTCCTGTGCTGAGGGCTCCACAGCTGGACACAGTTCTCTAGATGGGTTCTCACCAGAGCAGAGTAGAAGTGCAGAGTCACATCCCTTGATCTGCTTGCCATGCTTCTTTTGATGAAGCCCAGGATACAGTTGGCCTTCTGGCCATGGTTTAGACACAGCCAGGAGCTGAGCAGCACAAAGCACTTGCTCACTGCTCCAAACCCCTCCGTGCTCCCCCACCCCAAATGAAGGTTAAGAGGGAGAAAAGTACAAAACCCCATGGATTGAGATAAGATTTTAATACAACACAACAGGAGAAGTAACAAACAACAACAATAATAGCAATGAAAAAATACACCAAAGGAGTGGTATCAAATGAAGTGAGAAATGCAGCGCCAGTCTGCCTGCCAGCCTGAACTCTAACTGTCTGGATATGTTTGGGTGCAACCTGCTCTATATGAACCTGCTCTAGCAGGGGCATTGGACTTGATCTCCAGAGGTCCCTTCCAATCCCTACCATGCTGTGATACTGAGTTGTGATCAGTGCTCACAGCACGTGCAACAAAGAGCAGCCTGCCACCCTGCCTGCCAATGGTTGCCCACAATCAAACTGCCTCCCTCCTTCCCAAGGGTCTTTTTTGGTTTGCTTGTGGTGGTGTTGGGCTTTTTCTTTTATTTTTTGTTTATTTATTTTTCCTGGGGATGAACGAGGTACACAAATTCATTAATTATTTGGGATTTTCAAATACTGCAATAATAATAAAGTTTGTAGAATATGCTTGAGCTTTCATCATCATAAAGGTACTCACTGTCCAATCAGTAGGGTTATGTATGATAATATTTGTTATCATTCAGTCCAAAACATTAGAAGTAGCAAAAGCTGGTGCTTTTATTTATTTATTTATCATTCATTGCTAGCAACTAGTAATTGAGGGTTAGATTGTTTCTCTTTAATTTTACCGACCAGACCAAAATTCAGGGTTCCTCACCTATTACCTGTTGTGCATAGTCTTCTACACAAGCATTTTCCTCAAATATTGTTCATCTAGGTCCTGTCCAGCTCCGTGCACTGTTACTGTGTCTGGCATCAGCTCAGCTGTGTACAGTGGTTTGCTAAAGGCACAGCCATGGTCCAACTCCTTCTTTGCCTCTGCTTTGCATTTGATACAGAGAGGAAAGGAGAGATAATTAAGCAGAAAGAATGTGAGGTGGTTCCTATCCATGTGCTTTGGATCCAGTTATGTGGTGCAAGTCAGAGGGCAGCCTTTTACATCTTCATATGTCAAAGCAAGAAGCACAGGCCCAGCCAGGATGTGGACTAAACTAAAACTGTAAATTATTCCAGCAAAGAAAAGTAAGCTGCTGAAGTCTTTCTATTGAATAAAAATAATGGGGTTTTTTTTTGTTTTTTTTTTTTTCTAATTACTTAATGCTTATGATTGTGCCTATAGATTTTTCTTTTAAATAGAAATTAACCACTAAAATATAAAATGGAAAAGTTACAGAATTAATGAACAGAGATATTTACATCTCACAGACCACTGTTCAGGCTTTTAAAATAAACTGAAACACTGCATAATTTATGTTGTAGGGTTAAAATAATCTAGTTAAAAAAATTAAACAGAGTTGAAGGGTTAATAGAAATTTATTAGAGTAAAACAGAATATGACATCTTTGAAGAAATTTATATTAGGCTAAGTAAGAAATGTTATTGAATTAAAATTAATGAGCAGAGAAAATGTACTCATCTGTACTGTTTCAGTGATTGCTAGTAACCTGAGATGAAAGAAAAATAAATGGGTTTCTAGAAGTTCCAGTAATTTTTGCCTAGATTAATCTTATTTTATTTCAGCCATCAAAAAAGATATAACTCTAATCTAAGGTAGTCATCCAGGCTCACCTTCTAGTCAGTGGAAGTAGCTATCTCCAGAGACCTATTCATTCCATCTTAAAATGGATGAGATGAATTACCTTTTTCAGTACCCATCTCTCTTCATTGACTACAGAAGAGTGTAGATGACTTATTTAGACTAAGAACAGGATTTCTTTCCCCAGTCCTTTGTTCTCTAAAAAGGACACTGGATGTCTAGAGTAAGGACTGGGCTACAGCAATTCAATGTTTTTTTCTTTTTGTGAGTGTAGAAGGCAGTGAGGGTTTCATGGTTAGCATCTCTACTGGCATTGATTTGTCATCCATCAGCAGGGCTTATCAAGTAATTATACAGCTTCCTTTGTGGCTGCTATTCCAACCAATGTACTGAAGGCACAGTCAAATCCTGTCCATTATAGAGGTTGACTGGGTTCTTGTTATTTGGAACCCACCTATTCTTCTGTGCTCTGGTGTAGCCTGTACCCACTATGGCTTCTGGTTTGGGTTATAGAACTGGTGACAGAATGCAATTATTTGAAAGCAAAGAAGGTGAAGAGGCTGTGTGGCTACTCCATCTGCTGCCTTCTGTTTTCTTCCTCTCTCCATAACACAGGTGCAGATATTTTCAAATAGGTTCTCTGTGCAAGCCTCCTTTTGTATTTTTTGTGTGTACCAAGAAAATAAAGATTATAAAAGCTAATCACCAGCATTTAATTACATTTACCAATAATTTTCTTTTCCTTCCTATAGCAGGTTTCACTTCTGGTGATAAATCAACACTTCATCTGTTAGTGCTAATTAGCTTGTGTCATGTTCTCCACAGTACTATCACTTAGGAGGCACATTCTTTAGGGAGTCAAGTAAAATGCCAGATGTCAGAAGTTCAGATGAAGCCCAGTAATGCAAAAATTGACATTCAGCCACACTTTGATACTTTAATGCTTCTGCTTAAGCATCTGATTTCTAAAGATAGCTACATAAAAAACCCAAACCTTCACCTTTATCTAAACTGGAATTTCTAATTATCAGAGCTTTAATAGCATTTAAATAAAAATGACAGTGAAGCATGAATGGACTGTCTTAAATCTGGCATATTGTGCTGATAGGGTAAACAGGACAGAACAAGAGCAAAACAAGACTGAAATATATCAAGAGATTTTCTGTGTAGAATGATTAAATTCTCCCCTTTCCCCACCCTTTTGCCTTGTATGTATTAAGGTTTAAATTCAGTATCACATGCCAAGATAGTAGTAATTTTTTTTTTCAAGGAAGGGACATATTGGTAGGCAGAAGGAGTACCCATCAGTGTAGAAGATTATTATAGCACTTATTTTGAAAAAAATACCCAACATTAAGTCCTTCAGCACTTAAGTTGTTCTGTTAGTATTAGCAACTGGGGGATAGGAAATTCTTACTTTGTCTGCTTGGTTTGTTGGATTGTGTAACATGAAAACTGAGAAATTTGAGGTAGTGGGGAGGGAGAGAGGAGAAAAAGAAAAGAAACAACATACAAACTGAGTGACACTCAATGTGTCACCAGCGTGACTGGTGCAAACAAGGGGCGGGGAGTAGATGGTAACAGGCTCAAGCCTGAGGCACCACCAGTGGACAATATCTCTTCTGGCACCCTTATCGTGGGATCCAAGCAGGATGATAAGCCATCTCTCTCCCTTCCTCTTTCGCTTGACTTACCTTTTATGTGTTTCTGTTGATAAATGTAGCCTGGTTTTAGTTTTAGTCTTGAGTGATTCATAACAAAACAACTCCTGCGCCAAAGATTATTATCTGCAGACGTTTATTAATTGTTGATCAATAAATTGTTGGTATTGTACCTCAGAGCTGATGTCATGGTGACTCCACTGAGTCTGCAGGATCAGCTTTTCTCTTGATGCTCTTTGCAGTGGCTTGCAAAGATTCCCTTTTCCCCAACACCCACTGACTGGGCCGAGTCAGGTTTCAACAAAGATTCTCTTTGCACTGCACTATTCTAGAAAATCATCTCCATATAATCCTCTGTTATTAGTTTCTTTGCTAAACCATATTGTCCATATGACTCTTGAGCAGAGAACTAAGATATTTGAGACTTTCAGGCAATATTTCTGTTGTTAAAGCTGAATTCCTGGTTTTGAGATGGAAGCTATTTTAAGTAAGTTTAATTGCTAACTAGTGCTGAGTTCGTGCTAAGATCATAGCAAGGTGTTTCTGGAAGATACCTGAATGGAAAGCTTGTGCCAGTGAAGCTTTCTATTTATTGATTTAGACTGGGTTAAAAGGTTCCTTCATTTTGGAACCTCTTTTAGTATCCGAGTTAAATAACCTGTCAATGTGAAGAGCCCTTCCATTTTCTGAAACAGCATTTTTAGCAGTTTTGATTCTTGACCTTATTTCTGTGGTCTGCAATCAAGCCTTAAGTCATTTGATAGTACAAAATGATCTTAAATAAATATAGGTACAAGCTTAGAAAGCACAAGCTAAAGCCACAGATAGTATAGTCCCAGTCTGGCTTTAGTTGTGTGAACAGGAAATAAGATGACTAGAAACTGCTCTCAGGAAGAAGAATCAGAAATAACAAATGATTCAGGGCTTTCCACAAACAGAAATTTAAAGGCAGCTTCATCCAAAATTTCATGTGAAATAACTGAAAATTCATAATAGATTTATAATTGTCTTACATATTTGAGAATCATAAAGTAATATTCACTTAGCTCATGCGGAGTAAGAAAATAATTCTCTATTAGAGACAGAATTATAAGAAAGTGTTGTGATTTAAGATGGTATTTGCCTTGGACTAAATACTGATTTAGGAACAGTCTCCAGTTTCTATTGGTTCAGTGTTCTGGAACTTTGAAACTATGTCTCTAAACTGAAATTATCTGCCTTTCTAGTGAAATGGCCATTCATTAGTGATATTCAAGTTAATGTTTGCAGTTTTGAGTACAAACATTTCTCTATATATCATCCAGACACTCAGATTTTATTCTGCTTATTTATCATTGTAGTGTGAGTTTATGACTTCAAGTGCTTTGTTAGGTTGAGAGTCAGGTTTCTTTGGCAGCTGCTTACTTCAGGTGTCAACATTTCTGGTTGCAAAAGCCACTTCTACATTAGAATTTCCATCTAATTAATGACTTTACTGATAATTTCTATGACCCCAAAAGCTTCATATCTCTGTTTTAGCAGCTTTTTGTCTAGCACAGAGTTTTAAAAGAGCTAGTTTTGAAGCTGGTTTTATTCCTTGTATTTATTTTTTTATTCTATAAATATGTTTTATTTCATATTCATTTATGGGATTTTTATTCACTCCATTTACTCATTTTATTCGTTATTTACTTTTTCTATTTCATCAATATTTCATCAAACTCTCTGAGGAGAAATCTGCCTTATGCTGGTTTCAGACTAATTCTACCTCTACTTTGGATATAATATTTGAGGAAGACTATAATTCCTTCACACATCCTTGGAGGGAGAAAAATTAAGATGGAAAATATACCCAGTAATTACAAATATGTTCAGTGCCACTTGTTTAAACCCTATCGTGGTTTGCCTGTATGTTGTCTAATCTATGCATCCAATCCATACTTTATATGTGAATTATATGTATTTAAATTACAAATTAAGAACTGTGTCAGGAAAGCTACTGTTGGAAAAAAAAAACCCCAAACCCTCCTACATAAGCAAAAGATATATTTAAAAGACTTATTTTCTCTTGCATAGAGAGGAGAAAGGCGTAATAATGACATTTTGGTGTTGGGTAATATTAAGAGTAAAAACTGGAGAAATAATCTCCTTCAGAGGAAGCACTGAATGTCAGTGACTGCTTCAAAATGTGGAAAGAAGAGCCTAGATTGTGAACATGAGCAAGACTTTATGTGAAATAGGGACTGAGCTATTCAGCCTTATTGGGACTAGGAATGTACGACACACAAGTTTCTGGGATATTTTAAAGTTAAAAAGATAAAATGGAGGAATGTTTGGATTTAAGGATTTTTAAAGTCTTTCTGATATCTCTCTGGGACATTCACACTTTAGGAAAAGTAACAGAATATGTTGCCATGGTAATTTTCAGAATTTGTATACACTGACATAGAGCTGGTGTACTTGTACTCTGTGTCACAGCTCACAGCTATATTACTCACATTATCAATTTTAATACAGTCAGTGCAACTAAGATGCCAATAACACTGTATGTTGTCCCATAAACCTGATGCAGGTACTGAACCACTAGAAGCTGTCAGGATCCCATATATACTGAAACATTACTGATATAGTCCACTCAGGATAAATTCTGTCATGAAAGGTATACTTGGGAGATGGAGACAAATGGATGCAGAAGCAAAAGGAAGAATAATGTAAATGTCAAAGTAAATGTTATTTTTCAAGTAGTGATAAAGCTAGCAGTGATTTTGGTCAAGTCCTATCACTGACTCCTTTTGCAGTATGGATAACAGTACTTTGCATCACTGGAGTCATTAAAGAGTGAAATAGTGCCACAGTGAAGAAAAACATGTGAGATAGAGCATGACATTGATGAGTATATCTCAAGAGTGTCATAACTTCTAGTTATGAAAACAGTCCCTACTTTGTAGACAAATTAAGTATATCTTCTTTCTTTGCCTTTCCCCTTCTGTAGGATTGTGACAAGATATATGCAGACAGATGAGGAAGGAAAGCAGTGTGAGGCATTATCTCTTTAACAGTAAGTAAATTTCCTCATGCAGTAGGCTTGGTTAGACAATGAAAGAAGTTACAGCAGCAATCTCTAATCTGTTATGTCAGAAATCACACTATGTACTCTCTGAATTTTTTTAGCTGTCTATCAGAAATGGTGTGAAAAAACGTATCTCTCACTGTTTGCTTTGTCAGAAAACAAAGCAAACTTGATACTAAATCATTCTAGCTGGCAGTATTCAGCCCTGTGATAAGAGCTGACTTTGTGCCCTTCATTTGTCTGATGGGATAGAAAATATTGCCTCTAGCTGAAGTGTCATAGGTACATGCTTTAGAGGTTAACAGTGAATGCCCTGAATTTTCAGGGTGCTACTGATGGAAATGGACAACAAAGAAGTCTACTTTCTGTAAAAGGGTTGTCTTTTTCTATATTGACACATTGGTTTAGAACAAGGTATATGATTTTTTTTTTTTTTAATGCACTTAAAATTACAAATTGCATCCACATGCATGTAACTATACCTTAATGGCACTATTAGAAGTAACCTGAGTAAGAGTAAGAAAACAAAGTAAGTTTAAAATCAGCCATGGAAAGCAAAAAACAAAACAAAACAAAAAAACCCCACAACCCCACAACAACAACAAAAAAACCCTGTATTGTACAAAAGGGTCTTACATGCTCTCTAATGCTTGATCTGAAATTTATACTTTTTTTTTAATTATGAAATTAAAAATAAAAACAGGTGCTGTCATCAACTTAGTAGCTGCAAGGAGTATACAGCTACTAGAAACAAAGAGAAAAATAATTTCTTTCTTTCTTTTTTTTTTTTTTTTTTGACAAGAAAGAAAATTATAAACCATATAGGTCTGTTTTCCTTTAAGCTAAGTCAGGAAAATGTAACAAATCATGTAAATGACTGCATTCAGTTGTAATGGTCAAGCCTAAGGGCTATCTAAATCATCTGAGGTCTTGCCTCTACACAGAAATTGTCATGTATTAACTGCATTCATAACACTGAAAAACCTCCCTGGGGATATTTTTAATCTAATATAACACTGCCTTGAGTTAGTTCAGTTTATATCTCTTTCCATATGGAGATTAAAATGTTTAGAATAGCATAATTGCATCTGTTTGGTATAGTATGAGTAAAAATATATAGTAAAATCTTTCCTTCTAAATAACCTCATGAAACTACAGAATAGTTCCAACTACATTTTCTAGGATTTTCCTGTATTAGCAAAGGCTGGATGTATTCAAATCACAGCAATTAGCATTAAGAAATAATAAGAAAATAATTATATGGTCTTTAATTATTTTCCTTCTTCATATTGGGCCTCATGTTCCTTTTACTTTAGCTTTCAGGTAGAACAGGAAGCCTCAAAAATGTTGAGAAGCATGAATTAATGGTTCAAAAGTAGAGTGGAGGTGAGGTGGGAGAAAGGCAGAAAGGTACTACCAAAGCAACAGAAAGCATGTGGATGTAAGCCACAGGTGGAAAATGTGAGCAAAATACTAAAAAACACCCCAAAAAAGTGAGAATTGAGGGAGAATAAAGATGCAGCTAAGATAAAAACCTGAGGTGTGCAGCCAGCCACATGCAAATCATCTGTGCAGTACTTAGAACAAACACTAATTTTCAAAGGTGAATTTCCTACATTTCTTTGCCATGCCTTTCCTTCCAAATGCTATTGTTTTTTTGCTACTCAACAGTCTTGGGCTACTAGGAGGTGGATGGCTCTTCAGCTCCAGTACTGGACATCAGTGTTTGTATTAGAGGAATCTGATTCCTGTCACTAATGTTATCAGTTCTTGATGGCTTGGGATCTTCAACCAAGCTTTCTTTCATTGTAGGATTTGAAAGGTAAATGCCAGGAAGAGACCTGCTGTTTACTGAAATCAGAAACTGTGCTGGTATATCCTATTGCATCCATGTCCTTCATGTAAAGCTTACAGTTTCAGAGAAGTGGTGGTGCCATGGATTCTCAAATTCACTCTGTCAATTTTAAAAGGTCACTATTTATATTACTGAGCATGGAACATTCCATATAATTTAGATCACATTTATTCAGAATTTCAGTTGTCATTTTACATGGGAGTATTTAATATCTAAATGACTTTCTATAGCTGTTTAAACCTGCATTCTGCAGGACAGTACTCAGACCATGTTCTTGTTCTTTTTTGAGAAGCTCACAGACCTGTTTAAAACAACTTATTCAAATGCTAGGCAGAGTTTATTTACAGCTTTTTAGTTGCCATATTACTCTATATGAATTTGATGTAGTGCTACGCAGTTGTGTGAATGGACTGGGTTTAATTTGGAAGTAGAGCCCTGTGGTCTGTAAATTGCTTTCCTGAAATTTCTGGAGCTGTCAGGGTCTGTAGCCTCTTTGGGCTGTGTCCATACTACTAAGAAAAGGAGGGCCAATAATTGACTATTAGTCCTCAGTATAAATGTGATTGACAGACTCATGTCTGAATTTCTCAGGACTTGTCCTCTCTAAAGAAGAGCTGTCTTGGAAAGACCAAGTTGAAATGAAACAAAGCAAAGTTAATGCTGTCTAACAGTGATATGGCGTGGTTTGGCCATCTTCCATTTGTGTACTTTTTTTACATTGCTTGCAAGGCTTTCTAATGAAATCGAAGTTGTTCTTATGTATAATTTATTACTGAGTTTTTACTATTACCTCTATTACAAATAGAACAAAAATATTGTCAAATCAAAGCGGTAATTAAGAATCACTTACCAGATTGGTGATTCCCATTAGTCACATCAGTAAATGGATTTAGTTGATAACCAATTTTATTTTGATTACGTGGTTGGAGCTGAAAAATACTTCATCATTTTAATTCCCTCTTCATGAAATTTAAGGAACGAGTCCCAGATACAGTGTTTTAAATCATGATGGTGCTGACCTGGTGAAAGTATCTGTTGAGAATAAACTTTCACTAGATTATATTTTATTTTTAGAACTTGAATCAAGGGAAGTTCAAGGGAAGTTTTGGATGCCCCCTCCCTGGACATGTTCAGTGCCAGGTTGGATGGGGCTTTGAGCAACCTGATCTAGTGGAAGGTGTCCCTTTCCATGGAGAAGAGTTGAAACTAGGTGATATTTATGATCCCTTCCAATTCAGACCATTGTGTGATTCTATGATTAAAGCTTACAGAATCCTCCAGAATAGAAAGGTTGTAAAGGAAGTGTGGATCCTTCTAAGTGTCTCAAATAAATTGGCTTGTAGACTGCTTCTAATGGCCAGCTTTAATGTGTTTCTTCTGAAGACAGTATGGTAAGATTGTATCTTGTCTCCATCTCCAAGAACAGAGACCACTTCTTTAGAAGGTGTAAGAGACTGACTATCTGTCTCCTTAGAAGACTAACCACTGAGGAGACAGGCATTTTTGAAGGACAGAATGTGGTGATTTAAGGAGACTGAGCTGTGGAAGGAAAATGGGAACCATTAAAATTGAAGATTTGAGGAACTGTGAGCCATTAAAAAAGTTTGCCTCAGGTGAATTTATGATAATTCACCTACTCTATAGTCATAGAGAGCTATGCAAATGGCATAATTTTAGTTCTGTTACTGGTTTTCCTTTATTTCTAGCAAGAATCCAATAGTTTCAGGAGATCTATCTGTAGTAGAGATAAATTATTTTATCTATGGATTTTTTGAACACCGTATCAAACTTATCTGCTCCCAGAACATGAGGCAAGAAAGCAAGCCATGGAACTTGGTCACGAGTCTTAAATATTTGGAGGCTGCATTTTATTATATTTAGCGTCCCGTGTTGATGGTGCACAAAGAATCTGTATTCATCTATTGTATAGTGTCAGTGTGTTTTGCTGAAAACAGAATCCCATCATAACTGAAAGGTCACAGATTGTGAGTGAAGGGGAAATAGAGTGAGAGAATGTAGTGTAGTTATCATTCATGACAAGTACTAAGAAGCCAATGAGATAAAATAAACAAGTCTTTTCTTTCTTCAATAAATGCATACATAGTTACCAAAAAAAAAAAAAAAAAAAAAAAAATAATCAAAAAACAATAGAATCTAATGGATATTTCCAGTTTCTATACTGTTTTGTTTATTGTCAGTTATAATCCTTACAGTTTTATGAAGGTACCTCATGCTGTGTCCCTTATCCTAAATCATCAGTGCCATGATTGCTATGAGCTAAGTAAGATTAAGATTACATTATCCAGTGAGTGCTAAATCTTCTGCTTTGTAATTTCGTTTAATACATTTTCATTTGGGGCAGATCTTTAGAAAGAACTGGACTGATAAGTTTTGTCTTGTTATAGGAAGTATGGATATGTGATATGTTGATCTGAGCTTTTATAAATGTTGATGGATACAGTGAATATTAGGAAAGAACAGCAGCACTAACTTGAGCAGTTTGAGTATAAAAATTGCAAGGAGGTCAAGTAATTATATTAAATTTTTTTGGTTTTTTTGTTTGTTTGTTTTGCTTTTTGTTTGTTTGTTCTTGTTTGTCTTGTTTATTTTTTCTGTTAATCTTTAGGTTTGATAGCATAAAATATACAGAACTGATGGTATTGAGTCAGAAGTTTCTAATGTGCTTTATTTTCAGTTCACACCTTTTCAACTGAGTTGTACAGGGATGCGGAGCATTGTTTGGATCTGAAATCAAATGAGAAAGTTAGCAATGCCAAGGAATTCACCCATCTTATTTTTACAAACAGAACCAAAAATGAAATCCTCTTGTATTGGTAAGGGAACTTTTTATAAGTTATACCCCTTGCTTCACAGTAAAGTGTAGTTGCAGTTGGTGCTCCACTCTCAAAGGAGTTTTTTTTACTCCATTAAACTGGATGTAACAGAAGTTCCCAGGCACAGGCATACAGTTTATTCCGTGGGCCTTGGTGCGTTAATGCATTTGATTCAAACACAGTAGGAAAAGGTTCCAGTCCAGAGATGAAAAGAATTTACCTAAACTCATTTAGCTTTTTAGAGACATAAATGTGGTGTCTTGGCACAAAACAAAGGCCATGTGCATCCTGAGAATAATGCCATCAATTTAGAGTACAATTGCACCATGCTTTTTATTTGGCCTACTGATTTTTTCTGTATATTATTTATTTTCAGTAGAATTGCAAAAACATACTAACATTTTACAGAAGACACGTTAAGAAAGAAAATATTACGTGGCTAACTGTTTTGTTTACAATTTTTAAACATGGTATTGGAGAATTTATTTTCCCCAAATTAATGTGGACTTGAAGAACAAAACAAAAATAAACCCCTAATCATTCTAAGAGTAATTGCTCCAAGGGTGTGGGTGTCCTTTCTAAAGGTTCAAATATTAAGCGTGTAGGTGATTTTCAGCATAATCTTAAGAATTATGCTAAAAGTAGTTTAGTGTTCCAGAAATTCCTCTCTGCAGAACTTAGGCAACCTGCTCATCATAACCCACTGATAAATTCACCTACCACTTCCTTTGAGTTGTAATCACCAGTAATGAGCACCCCCATCCAATTGGGAAGTGTAAAGGAAGTGTAAAGGCCATTGCACTGTCTCAGCTCTGTGCATGATAAACCTCCATATCACGAAAATGGTTTTGTGGGCCAGGGAATTGTGTTCAGGTTTCCTGGAGCCACTGCTTAATTTTATAGGTTGTGATATTGGAATTTTTGACACCAAATTTTGTAAGTAGTGATGTATTTATTTACGTTACTATATGTGACAACAGTAGTGCTGCTTGTAAGTGTAAAGAAATGCATCTTAGCTGTCCCTAAATAATTAAAGAATCCAAGGCCTTGTGAAAAACTGATAATTTGATTTGTTAATGCAGAGAATTTCTGAAAGAATGTAGGATTTGCTGCTTCAGAGAAATTACAGAGCAGTGGAAAAAAAATTCCCATTCTTGCTGTAGAGAACTTCATGTCTGAGTCAAGCAAGCTAAAAGTTAATTACTGAGTATAAATTTCCTAAACATATTTTTGATGCATGATTGTTGAAAATGTGGGATTTCTGTATTCTCTAGCAGAATCTGTAGTAGGCTTTCAAAAGCCTTGATACTAGATTAGAATGTGCCTTCAAATGTATTTCTGTCTTCCTCTGAAAAACAAATTCCCTAAAGGAAAACATCTGAATATCTCCCATATGGCTCAAATTTTGAAGCTATAGAATAATTAGTAATTTTCATTATTAAATGAGTTTATCTGCTTCCCATGTAAGCATAGGGCTTTATGTAGATAGAGAGCTTATAAAACATACTGTAATATAGCAGTATTACATATAAGAATTGTTTAGTATTGAAAATATTGTTTATTCTTATTTCACTAGGCTGCTAAATATTAATGGCAATATATTCAGATCAAACCAAAGTACACAGCTCATTACCAATACTATGCAATGAGAGTGATAATAATTTAAAAAACTACTGAATATGTCAAAAGGAAAAGAACAAAATAAATATTTTCAAAATTAATTAATAGTCCTCTATTACCTCATTCAATCTTTGTTCTATTTTGGATGTTTGTTTTACTCTGTGTATTTCAGACAGTTCTCAGATATTCAATCTGCAGAAGATAACTTTTTCAATTTCTAACCTAATGACTGTATCTATCACTTGTGCTGTAGCTTTATATTTTATTCTGTCTATTCTAATACTTACTTTGTATGTTGCGTAAAGAAGAAAAAGTTATCACAATTGCATATTATCAAAAATTTTAAACCATTATATAACGATTTGTTTTATTTGGTGAGTCTATAACTCATGGACATTGGAAATGTAATAGTTTCCTCAGCAAGATACCTGAAGTTTGACATAGTACTCAAGCCTTTATTCCTTTCATCCTTCTTGAGGCTGATGTATTATTTTACTGTTCATGTCAAATGATGGCTGTTTGCCCCCTGGTATCTCTGTCTAGGAGAAAAGCAGTCACATAATTTCACTTGGTACACTTTTTTTTTTTATAACCTTTTTCCAGACTCCTACTGGGATAGAAGAGATTGGTTAGACTATAAGAAAAAACTATCTTTGTTTCCTAGATATTTGTATCAATTTGTTGTGTGCTGTAACACTGTTAAGATTAACATACACCTATATCTCATGTAGTTATAATCATGGCCACTTATTCATATTTCAGCATTGGGCTAGTAAGACAATTAACAGCACTGAAAACTACACACAAAATGTTTCTCTTAATCAGAAAATGCATGCATTTCCTTAGAATAGCTAATCTATACCTTATTCCTGAAATTGTACTCAACACTGGTGCTAGACTGAATAGGCAGATATGAGTGAGCGGCCTGTTTATTGATTTTTATTTTGGAGAAAACAAATGGGAAAAAATACCCTTGTATCAAGGTATGAATGTCTTGCTGTAACTATCATGACATTAGCAAGACCTGCAGAATCTGATGCTACCTCCTGCTATTTAGCACATGTAATTTTTAATCTTGCTATCTCACATAATGCTGTTTAAAGGGATGATGCCAAAAGCAGAAAGATTTTTCTGAGGGTTGTGTTTGGTAAGAGTCCAATAGCAAGACTCTAGAAAAATTGTTTAAGAGTGGGAAATCTCAGGTGATAAAGCTGAAGCTAAAGGTCATTTCTCCATTTCCCCTCATAAGGGAATGCGTCTCAGAGGGATGCTGTTACAGCTCTTACCTTTTACTGAAATTTGGTTGTGTTAAATTTTTCATGAGGCTTATCCAGTCAGTTCATAGTTTATTAGAAGTAATTAATAGCTATTCCTTTTGGTAGGAGGGGAAAATCTCAGCATGCTGAAAGCACCCAAATCTATTAAAAAAATGCTCAGTTTTCACCAAAGAAGTAATTCAGTTATCTCTTGTAAGTTACTGCTTATCAGTGGAATTACTGATAAGTGCTATACCTCTAGGCTGGAAGTAGTAGTTTCTTCTTGAAAAATAAAACTTGGGAACTGTCATATACTGTTTAGCAAATGCGTAGCAGAGCAGTCTTCAAAAGCTGAAGTTTCATGCTGTTTTAAGGTTATTGCACTACTTTTGGATTTTAGTTTTAGTGATGTGTGAACAATTAAATGATTGTCATCTTATTATGATAATTCCTGTCTTCTTTAATTTGTTTCTATCATCAAATCTCAAAGGAATTTGCCATGGAGGTCAGTGGTATTGTTACTGCTTCACAGGAAAAGCAGAAATGAAATAACTTGACCATCAGACACAGAGGCTGAATCAGGAAGGGACATGTAAGTGCAAGAAATAAAATTAGGTGCTGTTGTCTAGCAGGACATACTGTCTTCCTTGCTCAATAGAGCACAGGGGAAAAAATTCCATTTATTTCATCTTATTTAGGTTATTGTGTAGGTGCTTGCTTAAAAAGAAGCCATGGTCTGATTCAACAGCACATACTGGATGTAAAGTGATTACAAGTTTGGCATGATTAAGCACTTACCTAGACTTATGGTGGTTTTATATACCAATTCGGTATGTCTGACATCATCTGTCAGCATTTTAACCTGGAAATTTTAAGAAAGAAACAAAATCCCAATGAAATTTCCTTAGATCATGTTCTGATTGGACACTTATGCTTTAGTTAAAATATGAGCCCAAATAGTTATGAAGTTTATGTCTTTACTATAGCAGACTTGAGCAAATAGGGCCCTCTTTTGAAAATGTACTTTTCTGAGTTAATTAAGTGAAAGTGTATTCATCCTTGCTTTTGCTCATCGTTGATTTTCCTGTTGGTAAAAAATGCAATAGCTCTCCACTACCGCCACTCAAAGAACATTGTGCCCCTTTGGCACAGACTAGTAAACAAGTCCCACAGAGCTTGGAAGATTATCAGCTGCTGAGGAAGCAGACATTTGACTGTGAGCCTCTAGACATACACAACAGGGTGCATAAAATAAGGTAAAAATAATTGTGCCAGTGTGTCTGGTTGAGAAATTCAGAATTTCTGCAAGTGAGAAAATGAGATGGAAAATTGTAGTAACATCAGAGTGAGGTGGTTTGTGGATGAGCTGTTTGAGAGCACAATTTTGCTCTTTGTATTTTGCAGAGAGGAACAAAAGAATTCTGTTGAGGATGCATGGCAAAAAGAGGAAAAGGATGGGAAGACAAAGGTGTAACTGAAGGTATAATCTATAATAATTGTAGATGGGTAGAGAAAGCAGACTTAAGACAATGATCATTAATAGGCATGAATCAACACAAAAATCTGATTTGTACCATTTATACCAATTTTTGTAGCTATCCTTTCTGAACTCTAGCCCCACAGAGAAAATAATGACTTTAAATGTATCCTAAATTGTGAGAGAGAAAGAAATCTGTGAATTAAAACGAGTAAAGAAATCACCTTAGGTTTTTGCTTTTTATGTGTCTCAGGTAAGATGTGCTTCTTAGCTTTTGCTTGATATACTGCAAAAGGTGAAAGATTTTCAGTGGCAGTGCTTTTGAGCTTCTAAAGGTTGTATTACAGTAAAAGGAGTGATATTGAGAAGAGTTTGTGGCTGAGATCTCAGCTGTTTTGTTGTATACTTTCTCACAGACATATGCAGTCAGAAGAGCAAGAGTTTGAGGCCTTTAGACTATTTAAATACTACTCACAGAAACATGGTCTCAGGAATGGCAGGGCTCATGGACATTCTCTCCAATGAATGGTGGCCTAAGGACAACAATATTGTAATGGGCTATGAAGGCCAAAATAAATCAGAGGTACACTGAGCAGGGTGATCCAGAATGTAGCTTCTGGGGACATCTGAGGTTTTGCTGAAAAAATTAAAGCAAGTGGATCTGGGCTTGCAGATATCTTAGGTGCCTATATTAGCAGAAGAGTATCCAACATGGTCACAGAAAAGTGACAGAGCACATATGGGTAGACACAATATGTATGTCTGATCATTTCAGTTGTGGAAGAAGCTCAGAGCAGAACAATGAGAAAATAAGTGTTATGTAAGGAAACCTTAAAATGAGTAGTCAAGTAATGTTTAGACAGCTTCCTAGACTATTTTTGACTGTGCATACTCCAGAATAATCATTCAGCAAATTTGATGAACATTTAGACAGATTGTTGTTCCTGTAAATTGCTTCCTTGATTTACCCTTTTTCACAAGGGTGCCTTGGACTGTGCTTTTTGTTAACTGTCAACTGCTGCTCCTGTAGCACTGCCTTGCAGCTTTCTTTTGTAACAGGGTGGCTGTACATCTGTAGGAAACAAACCAGACAGGAACTGTGTGATTTACTTGATTTGCTTTTTCTTCACTGATTTGTCCCTCTGCTTTTGATGTCTATTAAATCTTTCATTGATCTGGGAGAGAATCAAATAGAAATATTAAAAAAATCCAAACCTGTGTATCATGCAAAATTCTCTTGTAGATTTCTAATTTGAAGTAGATTTTTGTGGATGAAGTTTCCTTGTTTGGTTTGGTTTGCTTTGGTTTTTTTCCCTTTTTTTTTTTTTTTTTTTGGTTGTTGGTTTTGTTTATTTGTGTGGTATTTGTTGTTGTTGTTTTTTTTTTTCCCTACAACATTCTAAAAAGCAATACACAAATTTATTTGGGCTTATTTGGACTTACTGGGGTCACCAGTACATAGCGATATGGACTTAATATAGTGAGTCCAGCAAAGAGCCACAAAGATGATTAGGGGATTGTAGTATCTTTTGTAAGTGGAGGGGATGAGAGAGCTGTGACTGTTCAGCCTGGAGAAGAGAAGGCTCAGGGCTTTGGAGGGTTGGGGGAATCTTATCAGTGATTATAAAATGGGAGGGAATGAAGACAAAACTGGAGACAGACTTTTCTCAGTAGTGCCCAGACAAGACAAGAAGCAATGGGCACAAATGAAGAAATATGAAATTCCATCATAACACAAGAAAGCACTTTTTTACTTTGAGGGTGATCAAGCACTGGCACAGGTTGCCCAGAATGCAACTGGACATGATTCTTGGCAACTGTTTCTAGGTGACCCTGCTTGAGTAGGGAAGTTGCACTTGGGTGATCTCAATAGGCCAGTTCCAACCTCAACTATTCCATGAATCTATGATTTTGTGCAGTTCCCTGTGTTTTGTGATTAATGCTTGCCTGAAAGAGAAACTAAGATTACATTGTTATTCTGTAATTATTTGTTAATAAGCACTCTTTTAACCTAGTAGTTCTGAAATGTTCTAAGTCTTCACCCCTGCCATTGCATCATATTTACAGTTTCATGATAATTTTTTTTTTTTTTTCAGAATAATTGCAAATAGTCTTTGTAAATTTGTCTTTTATTCAGGGAACTCATGTTAATAACACTTAAAATCCTCTAAAAGTCACAGTCAAGTGCCTGATTAATTTCTACTCAGCAAAAGCACTTAAAAGTCCTGTGTTAAGGTGGCTGTTCTAGTCCTTTCTGAAAAAAACAATTGTGAGTAGATATTTTTCTATTTCCATATTAGGCTGATCAAACAGTTTAATGTATGTGTGGTCCTTTCCCCTCTCAATTCTTGGTCTAGTCTCGTAGTCTTCTCTCTGTAAACTCTATCCTTCCTCTTCAGGATCAGCGCTGTACTGATTGGTAATTTTCCCTCTCTGTTTCAATCCACCTGTTTTACTAAAGGGAGTTTGTATGTATTAGTATAGTAGCAATAATTTTCATGGGTATCTTTTGAGAACTAGATGTATCGAACAGAAGTGGAGTTATACACAGGACAGTGGCTGTGTATAACTTTACACAGAGTTATAACTTTACACAGATTATGAAATTTCAGGAACAATCAAGTATATACTAGAAGAAAAAGCAAATACTTATACCATGCTTGCTGTGTTGTTTCTAATGTCAAATTAGCAGTTAATGAGATGGAGTAGTTGAATTTTTGAAGTGAAGCTGAAGTTCTTGAAACTGTTCAGGCTTTTGGAAACATTAATATCTGCAGTTTCATCTTGTCAGTCTAAAGCAGTACAGCTTTGACGTCAGTAGCTAGGCTTCTTCATCTCCCAGGCCTATTTGCATAGGGCTTTGAAGGATATTTAAGGTGATTCCAGTTATCCTATGACTGAAATGTGAGACACAGCAGGAAGTATCCTAGCCCACCTACATATGTGATTACACAAACGCAAATTTATTTCCACATTTTCCATGATTTTGTCTTTGGTGTAGTGATTTCACAGTAAGAAACACATAAAATAACTTCGAATGTCAAGTAGAACACCAGTGAAGAACTATTTTTATTGGCTTTAAAAGCTGTAAACTGTAAGACTGTAAGATGTGTTTATATGTATCATAGAAACTTGGGCTAAATCTTGTTAGTGTTTTTCCCTTATTAATCAATAAAAGTAAAAAAAAAAAGATATGTCAGTTAATTACATATATTCAAATCCTTCTCTTGTATACTTGTTATCATGATGTGTAAACAGACTCATAGTGTGGGTCACTATCCAGAATAAACAGGTGTGAATGAATTAATTTCTTCATATGATTATACAAGTTGGGACAAGTTAAGCAGAGCATCACCAAACTGGATGTCAGTGATAATTATTGATGGGGATAAGGAGAGGATGAGAGGTTTAAATAGTACATTAAACAAGAAAAAGGAAAAGCAACATATGGCTTTGGAAAGAGTGAGCAAGACTAGAAGTTTTGTAGCTTAATTTGTAAAACAGCTTAAGGGTTTTGCAATTTTTGTGTCTGTTGATTTATCTGAAATAAGTTTCTGACTTACTCTGAACCATTTAGAAGTCAGGTTTTCACGGTTCTCTTAATGTGCAATGTGGTGCAGCAGAAAAGATGCTCTATTTCAGTGTCCTAAGGCTCAGCATATGGGACTCATGGCTTACTGAATTAAAATAACTAATCATTAGCTTGTGGAATGTTTTTCATGGCTTTCTGATGTGATCTGGGAAGTTATGTTCTAACTGAGACACAGATCTACGTTTATACTTGGGTGCCTAGATCTAAATAAAAGTAGATCTAATCTAAATAAAAGTATCCTGTATTTCAGAAATATCTAAAGGATCTATATTTGGAAAAGGAGGTAGTTTTTTAACATTACTGTCAGTAGTCAGTCAGCAGACATAGAATAACTACAAATTCATGATACAGTTCCATACTAGGTTCAGTTATACAGGACTTGAGGCCAAGACACTCCTGTATGACTTTTATCTGATCACTGAATCATGTACAGAAGTTACCAGCGAGGTTGTCCTGTCCTTCACAATAACTCTCTGATAATATTCATTCTTTTATTGCTCTTGTTCCTGACTTCCATTTGATTGATGTCCTGAATGCTAGTGCCATGAGAGTGGAGTGTCTGAAACTCTGATTACTCAACAGGTTTTGTCAGAATTGAGCAGCACTACAGTATGTGCTCATAGAAATCTAGAGCATTTGTTATTGCCAATGAAAGCACAGTTATAATTTACTGAAGAAGAGAGTAAACATTGACATTGTGCTTCAGACAGTGTTCTCACATTTTTTTTTTAATCTGCTGTCTGCATGTCTTTATATTTCAGTTCTGTTTTCCTACCACAAAGAAAGAGAGATTAAATCTTAATCACATTTAAAAAAAAGAAATTAACTTAGCAGCAGCCTAGGTGTTTGGGTTTTTTAATCACACTGTTTATTTTGGACTCTTCATTTGACACTGAGCCTGTATTTCTATTGAACTCTGAGCTTTTGGATTCCTATAAATGTGTTCCTCCAAATGTATTATTTCTGCTTGTAAATACTTTTCTGCCTTGCATTTTTCTGCTTTTTATTTTATTGTTAAAGGAAGCCAGGGAAAGTAACAATGCAAACAGAGCACTGTGCTATGCAGATGAGTACTGTGTCAGGACATGACATCAGCTATAGGGCTCTGGGCTGCTTGTTCTTTTGCTTTACTTCATACTACTCATTGACTTTACTCCTTTACTTCATACTACTCACGGAGCTCTGAGAGAATTGAAAGATGATGTTGGTTCTTCTTTAAAGTCTTTCTACCAATCAAAGACATTGTGAAGGTACAGCATTGTAAAATCCCTGTTCCCTGGTGGTACTTCTGCAGTTTTACTTTGTCTTTCTTAATGTTGTTTTGGAAGAAATTGGTTCATTTATTTATTTCCAGACAAATTCAATGTCTATAGAGTCAGGCATCAGCACTGAAGAATCCTCTCTTCCTGCTACTTTGTCAGTCTCTGTAATAACCAAAGTAGATTAAAAACAAAATCAGAGAAAAAAGAATTAAATATTTGACTGTTGAAACCAAAATGGTCTGTAGAAAAATGATAGTACTGTTTACCAAATTTGGAAAGATTTTCTAGACTCAGAATATGAAGATGAGAGGCCCCTTCATGTTCTCTCTTGGGATGCATGAAACAAGGCTGTAGCTTCTGCTTGGGGGAATGAGTTATTTGAAACTGAATCTGCCACTTCCCTTTGCGAGAAATGAAAATGTCTCAGTTTTATACTGATGAAAGTTTGAGAACAGCTGTCAAAGTCTTGCTGGCTTTAATGAAACAAAATTACTTTTCCTGAAGTCCTACAGATGACACAAGTAAGAGTGATTTTGAAAACACAAATCCCCTTCAGTGATACTATCTTCCAGTTGCTCTCCTGTCTTACATTTTACGCTTGTCTTCTTGGAGATATGACAAAGTGGGTTTGGGGATGGTGTGTGGGGACCATCAGCAGTTCTGCATTGGCACCACAGCTTCTAAAAGAGAATGGTAGAGTAAGAGATTTTCTGGAGTTTGGAAGAATTTTTGTAGTGGGAGGAATTCTCTCTTGCAGCTGTCAGGATAACACAGAAGGATGTCTGCTGAAGGGGATAGTGTCCTTACATTTCTTTAGATTTCGCTGCAGGTCAGGATCACCAGCTCACAAGGATGGCTTACATGAGACCTCCCTGTCTCTTAACTGAGTCTGTTCTGTGAGGAGATAAAGGCTAGAGCCAAAGTTCCCAAGAATCAGATTCTGGATATGGATATATTTATTAATTTCAGTAGTGTCATTTTGATTTGAATTACATGGCAGTTTAAAAGGAAACTTTCCTAATTTAGGTGTGTCTGGTTGCAGTTTGTTTGCCATTTGTCTTATATTGGTGTAAAACACTGCCTGCAGTTTCCTTTTAGCCTAACATGAACAAAACCAACAATCTAGAAAACAACAAACCTGTTAGTGTAAGAAGTTGAACTGACTTGTATTATTATTACTGAGTACTTGTCTTATTTGTTGTTATCCATATCAATATCTTGAAGCAGTTGGGTCAATATTGTCTGTACAGCTGTTGCCTTTTAAACTATCTGTGACAGAATCTACATCAACTGTCTGTGGCTGTGCAGTAGTAACTTGTATCTTACCTCCCAGTTTAAACAGTAAGCTCTTTTGATCAGAGAGCTGGTTTCACCCTAGTGTCTTCATCAGGAGTTAATTATCTTAGCCACCTTCATAGTCAAGATAATCAATATAGTGTGTTTTCAGATTAAAATAGATCTAAATAAAGTAACATGATCTGTGTATCCTGCAATGCCTCTTTCTTCCTATTAAGTTAAAGCAAGGCTAGCAAGCTAGCTCAGATGAAGGAAGTTAAAGTGAGGTGAATCTTACCAGATCTGTTAGCTGGTATTATTGTGTGGTGTTGTATATATTTGTCCTGCACGTTGAACCACTGGTTTGACAGAGGCTCCTACAAGTGATCAAACAAGGGTGTTTGTCCCTTTTGTGCAAAGAAAATCAAATGAAAGGGGCAGAACACATGGAAATGACCTTGTGTCCTGAGACAAAGTCAGTAAATCATATTCAGCTGCCATTTAGAGAAGAAAATTTCATGTCCATAGAAATAACTCATTAATTAGATTTTTCTACGTCTAATTTAATCCAAGACTTGTAGGAAATTCTCTAGTCTGCCCTAGTAAGGCCACATCTGGAGTACTGTCAACTTCTGGGCTCCTCTATTGAAGAGATACAGGGAACTAATGGAGTGAGTACAGAGGAGGGCCACAAGGTGATGGAACATTTGGAAAGTCTGCCCAAAGAGGTTGTGGAGTCTCCTCTTCTGAAGACTTCATAACCCACCTGGATGCATTCCAGTGCAGCCTGCCCTAAGCGAACATGCTATGGCAGGAGAGTTGGACTTCCAGCCCATACCATTCTGTGATTCTGTGAAACATGAATCTACGATTTAAGCACATGGGATTTGCAGGATGTTGACTCCGAGGCTTTGTTCGCAAGGGATTTCCACTGTTGACCTTTCATGAGTGCTAAAAGACATCCTGAGGTGTCAGAGACCACCTCCTTCAGGTGCAGTGCCTGCATTCTGATCCCTATAATGGTCATTGCAGCTCTTGCATGCAGTGCAGTTAGTGTAGGCTCACTTGGCTGTCTTTCACATTTGAGTTAGGTACGGATGCTAGTGTGTAGTTGGAGATCCAGACACTGCCTTGCTAACGAGGAGGAATGTTCATCTCTGCATTCCTACAGCCATGAGGCACTTTTCTTCTAACCAAACAGGGGTTTAAGCAACAAAAACTAAGATACCCTCAGTAAGTTTGCTAATGATACTAAACTGGGAGGAGTGGCTGATACACTGTAAGGCTGTGCTGCCATCCAGTGAGATGGACAGACAGGAGAGCTGGGTAAAGGCAAACCTAATGAAGTTCAACAAGGCTAAATGTAGAGTCCTATACCTGGGGAGGAGCAACACCATGTACCGGTACAGGTTAGGGATAGACCCACTGGAGAGCAGCTCTATGGAGAGGGACCTTGACATCCTGATGGACAATAAGTTGTCCATGGAACAGTAATGTGCCCTTGTGGCCAGGAAGGTCAATGGTATCCCGGGGTGCGTAAAGAAAGGTGTGTCTAGCAGGTTGAGTGAGGTTCCCTTCCCCCTCTTCTCTGCACTAGTGAGACCACATCTGGTGCATTGTGTTCAGTTCTCATCCGCCCCATTCAAGAGGGGCAGGTAAATACAAAGGAGAATCCAACAGAGAGCTATGAATATGGTGAAGGGACTGGAACATCTCTCTTCTTAGGAAAGTTGAGACTCCTGGGACTGTTTAGCCTGGAAAAGAGAAGACTGAGAGGGGATCTTGTTAATGTTTACAAATATCTGAAGGGTGGTTGTCAAGTAGAAGGGGCCAGTCTCTTTTCAGTTGTACCCTGTAATAGGACGAGGGGCAATGGTCACAAGTTGAAACACAGGAAGTTCTACCTCAACACGAGAAAAAACTTCTTTCCTGTGAGAGTGACAGAGCACTGGAACAGGCTGTCCAAGGAGGTTGGGGAGTCTCCTCTAGAGACTATCAAGACCTGTTTGGATCTGTTCCTGTGTGGCATGCACTAGGTGTTCCTGCTCTGGCAGAAGGGTTGGACTCAGTGATCTCCAGAAGTCCCTTCCAACCCCTACCATTCTATGATAATGTATCTGTCTTGCATGCATGATAAAACTGGATCCTAATCCTACAAATATTTAGGCTCATGCTACTCTCTTAATACTTCCATCTCTGAGCTGTACCAGAGATGGAAGTATTGCCTACTGTTTGCTTGGAACATCTAAGCTGCAGTGAAATACTTTTGAAATATGGAGAAATCTTATGTTAAAATAAAAAGCTTTTAAGGAGAAGTAATCTTATTACCAGTTACATCAACAGCAGAAGTGCCTTGTAACCTGAAAACTGCCTGATTACAATCAAGCATCATACATGAGAGATAATATATGTCTTGAGGCATATGGATAAGGAAAGAGAAAGACCAAATGCATCAATACCTTGAATTAGAACTGAAGAGGTGCTAACTGTATTTGTATTTGATACTGTTAACTCTCCTGAAGCCAGGAAAGCCAGCTTCTCTAAAAGCTTTTAAGAAGTGTTTGCATCAGGTGAAAAATAGTGATGCCATCTGTTTACCTCACACAAGCACATGTTGGTTTGTGCAAACTAGTTATTATGGATATTATAAATGACTTGACAAGCAAACACCTGTTTGTTTCTATAAATACCAGTAGTGAAGTTTGCACACACTCCCACAGACATGGAAGGGTCATCTGAAAAGTGAATTCATGCTGAACAAGAGGAAATAAAGACAGCATTAAGGACCGTCACAAGTGATGTTCTCCAGGGATCAGTATCAGGGTCAGTTAGGTTTGATATCTTTATCAATTACCTGGGCAAGGGGATCCAGTGGAACCTCTATAAGTTTGTGGATGACACGAAATTGGGCAGGGGTATTAGAACCATAAAATCATTTTGGTTGGAGGAGACCTTTCAGATCATCAAGTCCAGCTGTTAGTCCTGAGACATGTGTCGGGTTGCAGTCTTTTAATTTTGCAGCTGTAGCTTGTTTTGAATAGAAGAAACTAACCCTGATAGACTGCTTTGAGTAACCTTGG
>JANHGN010020363.1:107052-120291 GCA_024605025.1 Megaceryle maxima | reverse complement strand
TTAAAATTTATTTGGCCAGCTTTTAAATGGGAGCTATAGATATACTCCAGTATTCCTCTGGCCACTTCACCCCAGTGCATGGGAGGAGGTTCTACTCTTCTGTACATCTCAGAAAGTGTGCCAATTGCTGAAGTCTGTTACAGGAAAAACAGACAATGCTATATTTTTAAGTAAAAAGAAAACTAAAACTATTCATATATTTAGATAAACTGTTCATATATTTACTATATAAATTCTATATTAAAAATGTACTATACATAAGAATACCATTTTTACATAGATGTATATAAATATGCTTATATTTACTCATATAAATGTAAGTATATATTATTTTACAATTGCCTTGTAGTTTTGCTAAAAGAAATAGCTTAGCCATCGTATCTTTGATTCCTTCACTGCAATACATGTCTTTGCTGGAGCTGTGATTTGACTCTAAAGAAGAGGTTGACTTCCTTTTGATTGGTAGGTGGATGAGTGAATAAATAATTCATATTGGGTTTTCTTCATGTTTGGGGGTATTGCTTGATCAGACTATAACGATATGCAAGTGTTCATTATATAGTGACCAAGAAATGCAGGTTGCAGTAGTCCTGTACAGAGGATCTTGTTCCCTTGTTGTCATGAATAGTTTCAGAATTCAATTATTTGCACTGAGTTTACACAAAATATTTTGAAATGACCACATGACTCTTTGTAATGAACACACAATCCAATGGCCAAGGTTCTTCATTTCCTGGAAGGGAACCTATAATCCCATCGTTAAAGTTTACAACATACTTTGAAGATTAATTTTTATTTCTTTTTTTTTAAATAAAGCATTAAAGTTACCACCTTTGTCTATAATTGTCCACTTGGAATGCAAATCAATCTTGGAAACATCTTGTAAATTTGTTAGGAATTAATCATCACTACCATGCTATGTAGGAGGCATGGTGACAGAGCACCAAGAGCTAAAAAAAAGGGGAGTGGGTGGGTGGGGAACAGTCACAAACATGATCCTGGTAGCAAACAGAGAGGGTTGAGATTAGAATAAAGACATCTCTACCACAGCCTTGTAATCAAAGTGCTCTGAAAAAGTCTTACAGAAATATAAATCTGAGTTAAGATCTGCTGATAATTTTCTACGTTATCATTTTGTACGTTAGCAGTCCACAAATGCTTTCTGCCTTAAACACTAACAGATTAATTACTTCAACTGTAAGACCACATGGGAATCCATCTCTGAGAATAAACAGTACTTAAAGAATATGGAGAATTGAAATAATTGCTGAGCAACTACACAGAGATTTACACTGCCATCTTGAACTTTTAACTTCTCATACGTAGAACACACAATTTGGCAAACACATCCAATACTAACTTGTAAATAAAATAAGTTTGTAGAATTTATCTTCCTGCAGAGAAAGGTGAAGATGAGTCAATGACAAGCACTCTATACACACAGGTATTTCTGCTAAAGACAGGAACATTCCTTGTTAGACTGCAGAGTTAACTGGAAATGTTTTTAGAGATAGCAATGGCACAAGCACCTGCAAAATTGGTAATGGGCAAGAAAAATAAAACCCAAAACCGTACGAAAAGAAGTTTCTTAACAGAAAAGGAGAAAAAACAATACAAGCTTCTTATTTCAGCACCTAGTATTATGGGCTCTACTTATAATCTGCCTGTAGAAGAGCATAGGAAAGTATGCTTGGACACTAGCAGGTCTTTCCCATTTCAAAGGCACATGGAAGAAACAGTGGACAGGAGAGAATTTGTACCCCAAAAAATTGAATTTAGATAAGGAATTAACAAAAACTTTTGTCTTGCCTATGACTGTCTTTTTTTACCTGGGCTGATTAAATTAACAGCATTTCACAGAGTTTCACCGGTGTATGACGATTGAGAGTGATCAAAGAGAAGTAGCATCCAAACAAAACCTGTAAAGATATTTATACATTCACCATTACCAGGGGAAACAAAACCCCAAACTATTTGACATACATAAAAATAAAGTTCCACATAGGTGCAGTACTGCTCATTCTACAAATTCAACAGTGTTCATAAAGAACATTAACTAACAGATCCACGTCCTGTACTGCTACAGTGAAAGGAGTGAGGAATTGACTGAACTTTTAGAAAATTCTGTTGCTATCTCACCTCTCTGCAAGTCTGGAACACCAGGCACAAAATGATCATTGAGAATGATTTGCCTGAATTCCAGTCCATAGGATGTTACAGAACAGATTTTTACCAGATTAAATATGTTACTTCTCACAAGTGTCAGTATTCAGTGAAACTCAAAACAAAAATCCATGTATTTTCTCTTTAAAAGATACGAAAGAGAGGGCAAAAGCATAAATGGTCAGATATTAACAGTGGTGAGAGATAAACAGTGGACATTCCCAGTAGTCTCTGCTAAAACCTGCACTCTAACACATTCCTAAGTAACAGAGTAGGGACAGCAGTCAACTATTCACTGCTTCTTGCACACAAAAACTAAGGCATCACGCGAAGTCAGAAGCTAAGGTGAAACCAGCAAGAAAGATGGTGGCTGTCTATAGAACAGCTAACAGAAAATCTGTATGAGTTGAAGGTCGGGCAATTAGTTGGAGAAGACCTCTGTTATATGGGATTATGAGGGGACTATGTCATTTCCATCTGCTATGAGTGTCCACAGAAGTTACCACTGGAGAGATGGTGCAGGGCTAGAATGACCTTTGATGTAAATCAGTACAGCTTTGGTGTAAATATGAGCAATAAACTTTACAATTAAAAAGTTAAGAAGCCAAGTGATGAGATTTAGCTCCACACACCAGTAAATGAAATAATCCTAGAACCACTTTCAGGCCCTTGGGTCACCTAACAGGCACAGCTTGTTTCCGTTCAGCTAAATTCTTCCCAGATTCATCCCAGTGCTTTAGCAGAGTGTGGTTCCTGGCCTATGCTAATTCCCAAATTGCACTATTGGAGTCTAGTTAAGTCATCATGAGCTGAAAACACACTAACAGAGGTAACAGTTTAACAGTGTTACCAAGAGTGCTCACAGGCTGGTGCAGATGCAGCCACCACACTGACACATCAGTGTCAAAAGCCTGTAGATTTTAGCAATACCAAGATTTTGCCTTAGGGCTTGGAGCCAAGTATGGACCTTGACATCTTAGAAGAGGGCTTTACATGTGAAGGTGAAGTTTCAAATATCCAAGCTAGAAGGTAGGTACCCAAGGGGAAAAACAACCTGCATCACTCTGCTGTAGCGAGCATAAACTGGGGCTTGCTGACCGACAGATCGTAATTCAGTAAGTTACTTTCTACATAAAATCAGCCCTTCACTATACAAAACCATCAGTGGGACTAACAAATGATTCCAAACTGTAAAAAGCTTCATTGCTGATCTAATTATGCTCTGCTTCTCACAGCTCTGGGAAGTGCAGAATAATCAGACCACAGCAGGCACCAGCTCCGAATCCTCCCTTCCTCGCAGCCAGCCCCTCCACGCTCTGATGGACAGCGAGAGGCCTCTGAGCAGCAGTGGTACATCAGCACAGCAGCCCTCTCTGAAAGGGGCCAGGCTTTTAGGTAATTCTGTCTCCTTTATGCCCTTTGAGTAGAATAAACCAAAGCAGCTATAGGTGCAGATCAGTGAGGCAGCAGAAGGGTAGAAGAAGCCTAGAAGCTGAAATGATGCACCAGAAGTAAGGAAGAAGAGGGGATAGGGCTGGATTTGCCAGCTGTGCACTGTGGTGGACAGAAAAGAATGAAATCAGTTATGAAGAGGCCATAGGAAAGAAGTTGATTAAGTCATAAAAAGAAAGAACAGAGGCAGAATGCAGTGGAAGGGGTCAGTGAGACAGAGTGCATGTGACAAAGCAACAGAAAGAATGAGAGATAGAAGGAGGGGCACACAGATCACAGTGGGTGAAATTAGAGAAATGAGAAACCATCTCTGGGGTAGAGGAAAGGAGACTTACGCATTCAAGAGACAATGAAGAAAAGAAAAATGAATGAGGAAAATAGAATGAGTAGAACAGAAGTTATGTTTTTCCAGAAGAAAGACCAGAAAAAAACAGAAGAGGCGAAAAAGCAGAGCAATTAATAAAAGGAACGAGACAGTAGGGATGAAGGGAGGGACATGGAAGGGATATAAAATGGCACAAGGCAGACACATTGGAGGAAACAAGTGCTTTTTTATTTATTCATACTTCTGTATTTTATGTTATCTTCCTAGCAAGCATCCCATAGCTCCACAGATTTTTCTGGGGGGAAGAAAGGGATGGACTGGCAGCATATTGTTGCTGGGGGATTTACTATAGCTCTTTTTCCTTCTTGTACTGCTGGACGTATATTTATTGAAAATACCTGAGACTCTGGCTCCCACTTTTTCAGAAATGTCAATATCTGATTTGGAATAGAGAGGATTTTTTTTTTTTTTAAATATATANNNAAGAAACACCAAAAAAAAGCCTAAGAAAATTCAAAGATGGGGATACAGATGTAAGGAAGTGATTGGTGTCATTTGTCATCAGTTACCAGCAGCCTGCAAATATTCAGCTCCTACAGATCACGAAACACTTTTTGCCATTTGAATGACATGTGAAACAGAAAACAGCTCTGATTTATCTTTCCTGAATAAAGCATTAACACAGGGCTAATAATGCCTGATGAAAGAAAGTTATCTAGAGGGAAACGACAAAAGACACCCATTTAAAAAATAATCTAATCCTCATATTGTTCAGATATTTTGTTTGAATTTCTCAGGCTTTCAAGAAGAAAAAAAAGGAAGTTTTAACATTTTTAGTCTTCCTCTTCCCTTGTTACTTTCTATGACAACAATCTGCCAGAAAAGAGAGACAATTCTGTGAAAGCAAGGGCAACACATTAGGAGGTTTTGTATCTCATGGTCAATCACTACAAGAAGAGTAGTAATAACCCCATGGACCATTCTGACAAAAACAATAGTTGAAAAATGTTATTAGCTTGGCCAGCTGTAATTGCCTACTAGCATTCATTGATATTAATTTTTTGATTCATTTTTATGACTATTTCTACCTGTCCACGTACAGGGCAGTTGTAGAATGCCCAGAGCAAGGCTGTCACATTGCCTTTTCATCCATTATCACATCCTGGGGTTTTATTGGATTTATTTTTCCTACAGCAAGTATTAGCTCTTGATGCTTAATTCAGAAGCTTCTTGCTTCTGTGCTGGGAATAAAAATACAGAATTGGTTCTCCAATTAGCAAACACTTTCAGCTGCAAAACCATCAAATCAATACCATATCCTCAGCAATCATTTTAGTTACAAAAGTGTGAAATTTTTTTCCAAGAGCTCTCAATGCCCATTTTTTGGCTAATTTGCTGCCTGCCTGCCCTGTCCAAATGGTAGAGTTTAATTCCAAAATAAAAGACTTGAGAACCCCAAGGAAGGGCTCCAAAAGCAAATGACTTTTGTTCAAACAAAAAAATGTCTGTGCTCCCTTTTTCCTATGAAGGATTTCTTATGCAACTAGAACTAAGAGAAATTTGGAAGACATTGCTGTGGTGATACTATGCTCTTTCATACTGTTTCCTCCCATCTCTTCTCCCCTGGACCTCCTATGAAGACAATAAATAGGAGCAATTATATTAATATATAATTATTGAGGTTATTTATAGTTACATAAAAACACTGTTAGGTCACATCTGACTCAGTAATCATACAGATTTTGATAGAGCTTTTAGTTGTTCCTTCAGTTATAATGCCTCTTGTTTTACTTGAATGGAAAGGTACTACCTTTCTGTTACTTAATAGTCTTGATGTACTGGCTGGTTGTTATTTTCATTCTGTAAGTAGCACAATATAGCAAGAAAAGTGGTTAAGCCTTTAGCTGATGGGTTAATTAATTGGTACTACTGTTGAATTCTGCAGTTTCCAGATCAGTTTGACTGAAAAAAGGGCTCTAATCCTGCATTTTCATAATGCCTGTGCACTGGTTCAGGATAGATTGCACAAATTCACAGAAGGGAATTAATCCATTAGGGATTACTACATGCATGGATGTGCACAGAAATGCAACCAACTCAAGGAATAGTAACCAAGCTGCAGACTGGGAGAGTAATGGAAGGAATGGGAGAGTAATGGAAGGAATGGGAGACAGACAGATCGCTCTCCTTCTGCTGACAGCATATCAAAGAACTGGCTAAACAGTTTGTGCTGTCTGGTCAAGAAATTCCTGAGGCTTTTTAGACAACTTAGTGCAGTACTATGTGTTTTTGGGAAAATGATCTCCTCTACAGTAACGAGCTATGTTTGGAAAGTAGCCTGTGCTTAATAAGGCTAAAATAAACCAATAGCTCTATTTCTATCACTGTATTCTATGAATTCTGCAGTGCTTTTCCTCCACCTTAGACAACCAATAAGAATGGTTTGGGCGAGATTTAAAGTGGTTTTTAAGCATCCAGCTTGGTGATGGATGGCATTTTCTGAAGTGAATTACATGGATAATGCACTTAATTCTGAATAAACTCGCTGGCCTAAACACGGGATTGCTGATGATCCTGCCAGCATTTATCTGCATCTTTAGATGCCTAAACATCTTCATAGATCTAATCCATTTATACTTTACTAGAGGCAGAATATTCATCCCTCTGCAACTCATCTATGTTATCTAAGGATGCAGTGAAATGTCCAGCACTGTCTGAGAAACGCACACACCAAGTAGCAAATGATTCAGTAAAGTTCCCTAGGCTGCAGCTAGTTGCCTATCTCATTCAGACATGTTGTTATCTCTGCACTAAAATGATTTTTTTTTAGCTAGAGCATCTTTTGCTTCTGCTGTCTTTCGTTCCTCAGGAACACACCAACAGCCAGGAGAATGTACACTAAAGCAGGGGAAGATAAAGATCTCGTATTAACTCAAAGGATGTAGCTGCAACTTTCCTGGCATTTGGAAGAAGTGTCCTTCCCCAAATGACAGAACTGCACAGAACACAGCAGTTATTTGTTGACAGCCACCATTCAACACATCAGGTAACTGTAGTCCAGCTTAATCACTATTACTATTCCATCACAGGATAAGTAATTTTACCTGCTTTCACTCCAAGGGCATTTGAAGGGATTTCTTGAAGTTCTGTATGTATATTTTACCTAAACAACAGCATTTTGCAAAAAAAAAAAAAACCACAAAAACCAAAAAAACCCCAACCAAACAAACAAAAAAAACCAAAACCAAAACAAACAAAACAGGATACAAACTGCAGAGCCACCATCAGATTCTTAGATGTCTGAACCAGGGTCAGGGGGGTGCAGTTGCTTTTTTGTAGGAAGATGATTAATGAATTGTTGACAGTAATAAAGAAGCAGACATCTTGGAGATATTATTATGGATCACATACCACTTGAAACAGCAAGTCTGCCTCCGTAAAACATTTTATTTGTTATATTGTGCAAATCGATTGTAATTTGCTACTGGCTTCTTTTCAAATACATTTCTTCATTGTTGCTGTGGTAAATAATAAATCACACTAACTATTATTTCAAAATTGAGCGTTCCAATTTAGTTATGAATGGAGAAAGTAGAGATGCTTCAGGATATAAAATCTTCCTGCAGTTCACAGAAAAATAGCTTCTTAAGAGTAACCACATCAAAAATCATTAGAGACAGGCTACCCTGTACTAGCGTGTGTGTCTTTGTGACTGAAGGCAGCCTAACAAAACACTGACAAGGTTACCCTAAATCAAATATTTTGCTCTTCTGCCCTTCTCAAAAACAAAACAAAACAAAAACAATCAAACAAACAAAAAAACACCAAACCAAAAACAACAACAACAACAAAAACCCTCACAAAACCAAAAACCCAACACAAACAACAAAACCCAAACCACTGGAAAAGATGCAAACAACAGTTCCAGTAGTGCTGTATTAATACCATCATACAAACACCAACAGAAAATGCAGTTATATCAGTTCAACATCCTTTTGTCCCTGGACTTGTCTTCAGACTCAAATCAGCAATGTTCTTGAAAACCCAATATATTTGCTTCTTCCAGATCACCAATTTGTGCTTTCTAGATAAAGCAGATCTGTTTCTTATGCTCAGTATGGATGAGTCATGCTTTTAATATATGAAATAAACCCAAAGGAATAGAAATGATTCTACAAAGTTATGAGATTTGGATGGGTCAAGAACATCTCTAAATTCTAATGGATAATCTGAATTAAGGTGATCTATTAATTTTTGTTTACTTGCCTGGTTTTATATGATGTTAACTTTAAGACACAATGAGCAGTTATGCATCCAAAACATTCAGCCACTGAGAATTTTTATAGGGATTTCAAGAGAAAATATATAATATTCTTCAAGGTTTATGTTTCTTTTTTGAGCTACTAATCTTTTTTTTCTTCCTGGAGTTTTGTTTGTTTGAAATACTTTCAAGTGCCATGAATTTCTCAACTGAAATCTTTTTACCAAATACCACCTAGAACAAAAGAAAAACTCCTCTAACTGTTGCAGTTGGAGTACTATCCACTGTGCTGAACAAAATGTGTTTAGCATATCAATTCAAAATATGGTAAATAATTATGCTCACCATAGCCATTTCTAAATGGGAATGAAAACCAGCAGTTCTAAATGCTCTAAGACAGACTTACTTGGAGTTGGAGAACCTTTGCCAAAGCTGTTTACAGACAACGATTGCCAAACCATTATTTTTAAAGGCAAGAACTTTGCAGTGGGCAAATTTAAATAAACATTTGCATTTAGAATAGAGTTTCAGAGTGTTACTGGACTCCTTCCTTCTCTATGTTCAGACTGCCTACTTGAAGGATTTCTGCAATTAGAGATGTACATTAAAATATAATCCCATAATATAAAGAATAACCTAAGTCATACTACATGGCTGTTTATCAATTTCAGTTTTTTATAGCAAATAGGAACGTATTCCTGATTTTTTTCCCCATGTGTTTACCTTTTTCCCATAAAGAGGCAGCTCGATAATGAGATTTTCCTATTAAATTTTTACATTCTGTTTAAAAATGTTCAGTTCAGAAGAATATATGGAAACAGCAGTTGGGGGAAAACAACACAAAAACAAAACTACAGGTCCATTTCATAATCACTAGCTTGTGATCTGTTGTGCTCCTGACATAGATTAAGAAGATCCCTTGGAGAATTCTGTCTCCATTCATTATATCCTGAAAGAGGCTGGTTTCATTGACCTTGCTCTCAGTACAGTGCCTTATGTCCCACTGATTTAAGGAGTTTTATATAATGAGAAGTTGAAAAGGGGTGAAATTAGCCCAGAGAGCCATAATATATAAAATGTTCTTTGCTCAACACTAATTAGTTTATTTGATTTTCATCTGCTAGGTCTTGTCTCCAAGGTACAGAGAATGATTTTGTTTTCACATGCCATAACATCAGACACTTAAGTTCTTTAGTTTCATGTCCTCTTCTGGGGGTGGTAATTTTGTTTAAAAAAATTAAAATCTTACTTCAGCAAATAAAAAAGAATTTTTGTCAGATTTATAAAATACACGCTCTTTTTATGGGGGACTTGGGGAAAGTAGTTTATGAATTAGACTTTTTGATATGTGAAGATTAATATTAGTCTGCTTCCAATCAAAAACTTCAGCACTTGAATACTGAATACTTGAATACGGAGGCTCATTGACATAGCCTCCAAGACAATACACCAAAATAGATACAGCTGCTCAAGTGGAAGTTGCTTTCAGCCAATGAATTTACTGCTTGTCAGATTTGTATGCATGTTTGAATGTGAGGGTAATAAAATAACATTATAGATTTCAGAACCAGGGCAGCCTTTATTCAGATAAGGTTATAAGCAAATATGTTCTAGAATGAGTGGCTGCTGAAGTAATATAATCCATTCCCCACTTATTCTCAGGAGTTTAACTGTTTGCTGCAACATTTAACACACACAGAAAAGCAGCCTGGGATCATTATACAAAGAGCTTTGCACCTTGGGCAAATATACAGTACTGAGGTCACAAGGGCCATAATTCAGATCCTTTAGCTCTAGTCTGTAGACTTAACTCTTTATTCCCACTGGCTCTTGTCACCTAGGTATCCTTCACTTTTTAAAGCCAGACAGTAGTAAACAAAATTAAGCAAAATTTAATTATCAAATCACCATGAGACCTCAAGGGCACATCTCAAGATAAATAACACACAACACTGAGGCCAGACTATCAGGAAAATAAAACCCGATAGATTGACACTACATGTTTACAGATCAAACCTGATCATTTCCAATGCAAAGTTGGTAAGAGTTTTCAAATTCACTTCAACGTGATGCAGATTTAAAATCATTAAAACTACATTAAATAATAAGTTAGTGTTTTGGAACTTAGTCAGTTGCAAAACCCCTTCAGAGGGTTAACATTAACCCCACTCTGTAGTGCTAACACCTCTCATCTCTCCCACAGCAGCATTTGGGGGAATATATTTTTTTGGAAACCCTTTAGATACATCAGTGAGAAGCCTAGAAATGCAGAAATGGCAATACACCTCTCCCAAACTCTACATCAAATTCTCTACAACCAGTATCACCACACTATCCTATTCAAAGGTAATAAAAGCAGTAGGATGGATAATAGCAGTGAGCTGTTCCCATTCACACCAGGCACAAACCGAGCAAGGAGGACAGGGACTGTGTGTCTGAAAGAAATGGGGCAGTATCTAGCCTTGGATCTGATGAAAATTCTCCAGTTGCAAATGTAAACTATAATGGGTTATTAAAACATTAAAGATAAAAGTGACCTTTGGTTATTGGGGTTTGTAAGTTCAGCTTTCTTTTCTTTTAAATCAGGAAGAAAGAATTATGAGCAATTCAAAAGGAATGGGTTGGCAGTAGAGATTAAATTAAAATGAATAGCATGACCATGACAGAATTAAAAATATGTTCTATAGAGCTACTGAAGATATTTATTCCATTACCATTTCATTCTTCTAAGGAAGTCTTTTAGCTCATTCTCAAAGGGCTGAGGGCTTGTGACCAAGATATTCAAGGCAAGGACCAGAACTGCCCTAAAGAGTATTTAAGTCATGGGATAATTTTTCTGAAGAACACAAGTAAACAGGCAAAGTGGAACAGACACATTCTGGGAATAATTATTGCCTCTAGTTTATTAAGTTATTCAGCATTAGGCTATTCAGCAGTAATTATACCACCCCTGGGCAAGGATGATTTAGTACTGCACACTGGCGAAAGCTGCATAATTAAGAGAATGGGATCTGGCTACTATTTAACACACCTTTCCAACTGTTCATTTGATCCAGTTGGCCACAGCCACGATGGTCTGTATGTGATGGGAAGGTTTGCAGCGTGTCTTCTGTTAGTTACACTGGCTGGAGTGCTACAGTGTTTAGTACTCTGTAGTCAGAAGGTCAAACTCTGTGCTCGTTTAACTCTGTGTGAGCCAATCAGCTTAAACAGACTTGCATTTGTCTAATTAAAAGCTGCAGGTGGTCTACTGGGCCACCCTCTTGATACTAGCACTTAATGCACTTTAGCACTTGAGGTTATTTTGAAACCAGGCCGAACAAAGCCATGTATAGGTTCTAAAATCAGCTATAATGTATCACGTGCTTGAATACAAAAGGAAAATAAAAATTGCTTTAACAGAAAGAAGGAAAATTTTGGTGTTTAGATTACTTCCCTCCTCTGAAATGAGACAGGTTTACATGGCATTGAGTGTTTCCCCCTTTTGTCCGTTGCTCACATTGCAGTATTCATAGGAATGGGGAAAAAGAACCTTTGGAATGGGCAATGTCACAAAACCATTAAGGCTCCTTCCTTATCCTTTCTATCCATATTTGTTATAGAGTAACAAATAAAGGGCATAATAAGGACATAAACAAGTAAGGACACATACAGATATGAATCTGTTTCAGAAGACTTAGTACCACAATATAAACAAGCAATTAAGTCATATCTGAGTTGATGTGCATCTCAGAATCCATGCACAGTAATACTCAGCAATGGGGCTTCTACTTTCCCCCCCTGCTTCAGTCTGCTATGAGAGTGCTCTGGAAGAATGTGGGACTTGAAAGGCATCTATCACATCAAGACATTCTAAAACATCATACCTGGGTACCTTTGCTATGGCAGGAATTCTTTCTCAAAGCCTTATATCCACACATGGAAGATTATCAGTAAACATCTGACAGAGATAGCAAAATCTGGAGTGCCTCCAGCATCTGAATCTGGCTTTCTGCCTCGGTTATTTGGCTTGCTCTCTGACAGATCCCATGATTTGCTTTACAAGCAGTAGCAGTGGCAGTTTGGAAACAGCCTCCAGGGGAGGTCATGGGGGGATTGGCTTGGCTCCTCAATATCATTTGTCTTGCCTGAAATTAATTTTGAAGAAGCCGTTCAGCATTGTTTAGGAATAAGATTATGTATTCACAATGGCCATTCATTTTCCTGCTTAGTGTAAGGTAACAGGATCTAGCATTCAAGTGCTAGGATTTATGTCACTCTGGGGAAACATCTTCTAACCAATTTGATTTTTTTAACATATCTCAGTTACCCTGTTTGAGACAGACATCACAAATCGTGAAAAACTACAGCACAGTAAAGTTAAAAACCCACAAATAAATCTGAGTTTTAGGAACCAAAGAAAAAAAAAATGAAACCATAGGAAATCTTGACATTTATTGTTTCTTCATCTTAAAAGAAAAAGCAGTAAAAAGTTTGGGGTTTTGGGTTTTTTTTTTTTTACATTATTTTGATGCTTTTCAGAACTTACAAAATCCATCAGTAAGAAGGGCTGGCATTACTATTATTTTTTCATCTCTTGCTATTTTACAACAATATACCTATGCTCTTCATTTGAAGAAGACTAAAGATATACTGACTAAACTTCTTTACAACATCATGGACTTCAATGAAATTCTTCAAGGTAAAGCCAAGTCCAAAGGTGACCTATTAAGTTCTATAGCTCTCCAGACATCAGCTTCTATGACTCATTTTGTTAACAAGACCCACTCAGAATTAAACTGGGATTTGAGGCATCTTTCACTGTTACCTTATCTCACTGATAACAATTATTTATTGTGTATTTCTTCTTTTTCTCATGTTTTTTTTCAGTCACTTATCTCTTCTAACCCTATGCAATTGTTGGTAGATTATTTTCTATATTCCAATTGTTGTGGGTTTTTTTGTTTTGGTGGATTTTTTTGTTTTGTTTTGGTTTTCTTTTGGTGTTCTGTTTTTTTTTTTTTCTCTGAAAGAAAACAGATTTTCTTGGGGGGGAAAA